>PVJH01010128.1:0-75319 GCA_004026705.1 Nesogale talazaci | reverse complement strand
AAAAAAAAAAACCTGGTGCAAAGTACCGATGGGAAAGGAGCTATTGGAGATGAACTAGTTGGGTGCTAATTAGCTCGTTATTGTCTACCTGAAGCCACAGTACGAGTGTCAGTATACATTGAAAATTCAAAAAGTAAGAAATGAGTCATCCTTGACTTACCGAGGAAAGACTCCTGCTGGACTGCTTGCAGCATCCAAATGGAAAGAGCAGGAGGCTTCTCACAAAACAGGGAAACGTGCACTCAGAGGAAGGTTCAAAATCATTGCAAAAGAACGAGGCCAGAGGAGAAAGTGTGTATCCAAGGATCTGGTTAGTCCCAGCGTGGACTAGTCTGCCACAGGGCTCTCTGCAAAACAAGTACACTGCAGCACAGTGGCAGGCATAGGATTGCAATGCATGTCCCATATATTCAAGCATAATAGAAAACATGGATCTGGAGTTTATTTCATGTGGATGTGGGGGCTGTTTGATACAGAGGAGAAAAAGAAGGCACTTTTCTCGAAATAGAATTAGCCATGGAGATTGATGCCTTAATTATCGTGCAATATGATCCCCCAGGATATCAATTACAGAAAGCAGGTGCCTCTATCTCCTGTTTTTTCTCAGATAAATGTCTATAATCTCATTTCACAAATGATCCCTATTTAGACAGGAGCCACCTATTGTGATGATATCATTGGCTCTAGTAGCCATAAATGGGCAACTTCCTCGGGAACGTCACAGCCACTGACGCCATGGAGCTGTGTGGAAGTGACTGGCAGGCTGCTCTGAGCGCCCCCCCCACACACACACACACACCCCGAGCAGTTTTTACTAATAATGTAGCAATGCTTCCTGAAGTCCGAAAAAGTTAGAAATGAAGGGAGAAACACTGCACTAACCCTCCTGAGTTGATCCACGAAACAACTCCTCATGGGGGAAGCAAGAACAAACTCCCGGCAAGGAAAGAGAGGAGTGGAATGAGGGAAGTCGCCAGCATCTGTAAAACAACCCACAACTGGCTCCATCTGGCAGTTTCTTGATAGACAAGAAAATGTAAATACTTCCTCTTGAAAATGAATGCTTGGCATCTTTTTTATTGCTGTTGATCTTTAAAACACTGAGCCTCTCTCCCTTGACACTTCAAGCTCCCAATTAAACTCACGGTATAAAATGCATGTTTAGAAGAAGAGATTAAAATTAGGCGAAGGTGTTGTAAATGGGAGGTTGTGATCATTCTGTGAATTCTGTAAGCTTAAGTTGTAACCAAACTTAAATTTTCATTCCTAACACAACAGTGTTTTCAAAATCAGCATTTTAATAACCAATGAGCTCAAATTGAGTTTAACTGTAAGGTTTCATTTTCAGTATGTGAAAAATAAAAGCATATGATGGAAATCAAGTGCAAAAGAAAGATGGTCAAAATGGGGTCAATATATGGAGAAGCAGTAGTCCGGCATATTTTCAAGTGAAAATCTTGTTAAATTTCCCCGTAATAAATCCAGTGACTGAAACAGGTCACCTGGAATTGGCAGTGTTTCTCCTTACTTGTTCACCATTATTAAATGTCGTAGTGAAAGATGACCAAGTTTACAGAACAAGGGAAATGCTATTGTTGTTAACTACTTTCGAGTTGGCTGCCAACTCACGGTGACCCCTAGACAGCAGTCTGAAACCCCGAGGGGTCCTTTCGCCATCCCATAATCTTCTGCAGATCTAACTGCTGCCATAGATATGGTTTTCATGGGCTGATTTCTAGCAGGATGCTAGGTATTTCTTCCTCGTCCACTTTAGTCTAGAAGTTCCCCTGAAATCTGGTTGGCTTCAAAGCAACATGCATGCCTCCAATGACAGGTGGGTGGTGGCTATTCTGCGGGTGCACAAGCCACAAATCAAACCCATGTCTTCACACAAAAGGCAAGAATTCCGCAAGTAACTCCCAATATCTGCCAAGTAAATTAAGCTAGTATCTCATTGGAAAAGATGTCTTCTGGATAAACTATTCATGCTGGAAAAGAATAGAGTGTTTCTTCTTGCTCAAGTTTTCTTCTGGGGTAAAAAACGTCTCCTCATTGAGTTATTATTAAGACTACTTACCACAAAGAAGTTTCCATATGCTGAATCTTATACACAATTCATTAGTACACTACACAGTGTGAAAATATCAAAAAGTGGAAAAACTCCATTTCCATGAACTTTTTGAAGCCCACTTATATTCTGGAACCCTAGCTATCCTTTTGTTTGTATGATCAATATCAATAGTCAACCCAACTTTATTTAATTACCTTCAAACCATACTACTCTATGCAATATTTCAGAAGACAAATGGAGATGCAGACCTGGAACCCACTGACTCTCACATATGGGAAACCCAAATATACCCTAAAACATTTCAAAGAATTTTTTTTCATTCAGTTCTTTGACTGATGATCTCACACTTCAGGCAAAAGTGAAAACTTTTTGCCTGAAAACTTAGTTCCAGTTCCACAGATTATAGCAATCGTTGTCTGGATGTTCTCTTTAGCATTTATTGATTTACTTATTTTTGTACTACAGAGATGAAGAAGTAGAAGAAGACAAAAAGGAGAAGGAGAAGGAGGAGGAGAAGAAGAAGAAGAAGAAGAAGGAGAAGAAGAAGAAGAAAGAATTAGCCTTTCTTGAGACTTCCTTGAAGAATAAATCTTCCTCATTCTGACCCACAATGACTTCCATTACAGAGCACAATTGCTCCCAAAGCGGCAAATCTTAAGACAAGGAGACTCCAACATCCTTCTCCTTGTGAGGAAGATGTGGCATCAAACCAACTACATCTCAGGAACGAAGCACTTCACCCCTGCACCTTGAGGGCTATTGCCAGAGACCACGGGTATTTTGAAACCTCTCACTTTATTTTGCGTTACTGTCAAGTCAGTTCTCTCTGTGGCAGCCCCATCTGTGGTAAAGGGCACACATTTTGACCCTCGGATGCTAAATAAATGTTTCCTGAAATGAATTTACCCTTTCTAAGCTTTTCAATACTGATTTATATTAGCTAGTTTGAGATAGTATATTGTCATCATGAGGTTACTGAAGTTTAAGTGTGTTTAGTAACTTGGATAGAGTCACACCAAAATTTTTCTCTTGATTCCCAAGCCAGTGATTCCAGGAGTGGATTTTTTAAGTCTCACTTCTAACATTGGTTAGTGTTTTAGCATGTACATACTAAAGCTGTGATGGCTTAGTGGTCATGAATTTGTGTGATGTCTGCAAGGTCATCGGTTCAAAACTACCAGTGGCTCCACAGCAGAAAGAAGGAGATTTCTACTGAAGTTTTTCATACTATAACACACCTTTCTTAGAGGAGACTAAAGGAAATCTAATTTAGGTACCACTCAATAGAGCTATTAAAATGCTTTTTTTAAAACTAAAACTAATATGTCCCTGTGGCTTCTTTCTCATGGACACATGGGTTGAACTAGATGTAACCCTTTGGGAAGGCACAATGTTTTCCAAAGTTGGTCTGAGAACTGTTTTACAAATAGATTTAGACCCAGTTTTAAAATGATATGTTTGGCTAGTCATAGAACCTGGTCTTGATAAGGTTTCATAATTTAATTTGGGGTTCTGTCACCATGTTATCTAACGCTGGCTTCTGTTTGAATTCTTGACTCCATATGGAAATTCAGAATTTTTCTCAGAGCCCAATGTAAGACAATGATCTCCTTGAGTAATAGCATGCAAACTGAAAAAGGGACAGACTTTCACAAAATAATTAATATGAGATTAGGCCGATGATTCATGGAAATCCACCACTATGTTTAATGATTCCACATAACATTCGATTTTGGAAGATAATATAGGCATCCCAAACTACTGTTTAAATAAAGCACATTAAGTAAAGGAAAACTCAATAATTTTTCTTTTTCAAAGATTCAAGTGGAATAATAAAGAAAAATAATTCTTTCATGCAGGTTTATGTCTTTAAGAACTGGGTTTAAGAACTGTTAAATAATTGAATCCAAATCTCAATATGTTTTTTCTTATTTATCCAGCTTTAAACATTAAAGCTTTGACAAGTGCTTTGTTCTACTACATCAAATTAAATATGATCTCTCTTTGTTTTCTTTATAACATGGTTTAACCTCTACTGTTAGTACTATTGAATATAGTCACAGTTCTTAAATACAAAAGGGCACAAGCTATTTTTGAACAAATCTCATCTACAGAAAATTATATCAGAGGCTATCTTGTCTGCCTGTTCACTGTTTCTATCTTTCAGAAGAATTTTGCTGTTTAAAATATAAATATCATTAACTATGAAACTATCATTAAGATTGCATGAAAATAAAATTATGCTAATACTAACTATTCAAATAGTTGCAACAATATATTGCCTAGGAAATGACAGAAAGTTCAAGTTTGATTCCAAGACGACATAGAACCAGCAGAATTATTGCTAATGACTCTTGGCTAAAAGCAGAAAATTCCAGAGAGATGTTTGCATATGCTTTATCAAATATACAAAAGCATTGGATCCCAATAAATTCTGGACAACATTCTTTGTTTTGTTTTGTTTTTTGACAATGTTCTGAAGAAAGGAGATTTCTGAAGAAACATACATTTAATGTGGAACCTGTGTTAGACCAAGAGGCTTTCCTTAGAACAGAACAATGGACTACTGCCATGTTTCAAATCAGAAAAGGTATGTTTCGAAGTTGTGTCCTTTCACTCAATTTAGTTCAATTTTGTGCTGTACAAATAACACCTTCAGTTGGAGCATTTGAGAAAGAACATGGCAGTGGGATTGAAAAATCATAGTCTTCCATATCAATTATATTTCAACTTGAAGAAAACGGTATGCTGCACAAAAGGACCAATAAGCAACACTCTAAATATCAGAGAAATGTTGAAGCTATGAAGAATTTCACTTTCCAGGAATCTACAAGCAATGCCTACAAAAGCATTAGTCAAGAAATTAAAAGGCACCTTGCATGGGCAGATGTGTAAAACATGGTATTTTTCCATCACCTTTTATGCATGTGAAAACTGGACAATAAAGAAAGAAGAAGAAGAATGCCTTATATTGTAGTAGAATCAAATAGTGTCACTATCACTGACATCAAGAAGACTGAGCACAATTGTCTTGGAAAAAAATACATCCATAATGCTCCATAATATCAAGGATGACAAGACTTCCGGCAAGGCCCTGGGTTCATGTTATCACTAGGGACCAATTTCTGAAGAAGGAAATTGTGCTTGATAAAGTAGAAAAGAGGAAAACTCTCAAAAAGATGGATTGACACAGTGGATACAAAAACGGGCTCAAAGCTAACAATGATAGTGAGGATAGTGCACTATTGACCAGTGCTTTGTTTTTTTATACAGAGCAGATTTTCTATGAAAATGAATCGATTCGGTGGAACTTAAAAATAACACAAAGCTTAAAATTCTAACCTATTTGCAAATGGGGAAAAATGAAACAAAAAATTATTAGTTATATAATTTAATACCACTGGTGGAATAATTTGGGAATGGATGATTTAGACCTTTGTGTACCCAATTACTGAAATGGATGAATCAATAAAATTAAACCACGTGGAATTTTAATATTTAAATTACATACATTCTATGAAATCCAAAGGACCTCTGGTGTCTCATCAATTAAAGGACTTAGCTGCCAAACTAAGCCAATGGTTTAAAAAAGTGATGTTTACTTAAAATTATACAGACTTCATAAGTCAGCTGTAAAGAAATCGGCTTGGTGCTTAGGTTTATAAATTAAAATCTTACTTATAAATTTAGAATGCATTTTCTTGATTAGCCATAAAATACACTCCAATATCACTGGCACTGAGCATATTCTGATTCATACTTGACCCTATGGGACAGAGTAGAACTGATCAGATGGTTTCCCAGGGTACAAAACTTTATGGGCAGCAAGTCTCATCTTTCTCCATGGAGTAGCTTACTGGGATTGAACTGCTGACTTTGTGATTACCAGCCCAAGTCATCACCATATAGGTAATACAAATCTATAAGTTCAGTTTATCCTAATGATGCATATATAATTGGGCTTCTAAGTGTCCCAGTGTCAACTTCCCACATTGAATACTTAATTAAACATGATTTTATTGGCAGCTCATGGAGCTCTTCTCACAATACATTCATGTGCCCATTGTTTCAAGCACATTTGCACGTTTGTTGCCATTATCATTCTCAAAATATTTTCTTTCTACTTGAGCCTTTGGTATCAGCTTTCATGCCCTCCTCCCCCCCGCCCCACCGCCTCTCATGCCCTCCCTCCCTCCTTCACCCTTGGTAATTTATAAATTATTATTTTGTCCTGTCTTACATTGACGGATTTCTACTTTCACCCACTTTCCTGTTGTCCATCCTCCAGAGAGGGGGTTATACATAGACCATTGTGATCTGCTACCACTTTCTCCCCCCGCCTTTCCCTCCTCCCCCGGGTTCATCAGGACTCTCATTGTTGGTCTTGAGGTGGTTATCTGTCTTGAATTCCCTCTGTTTTCAGCTCTTATCTTATATGTATATGGGCACAGATAAGAATGGAATACTCTTAAAGTATTCCCAAGATAAAATGTACCACTAATAATTCTACAACTCATGACTTCCAAACTCATTGTCAACAACGCTGACTGATAGCAACTGTCCGGGGCAGGGCGGAATCGCTGCTGGGTGGTTCTGAGGCTGCACCTCTCTGCTGCACCTCATCTTCTCAGCAGAGACACGGGTGCTTCCAGATGGCTGGCCTAGATGTTTGCAGACTAACATGGGACCAGTTATGCCACCATGGCTCTTTTTAATTTAACAACAGAAAACCATTTTTCACAAAGCAAAATTAAATACCTTGTGGTAGTATTTATTAAACTGAGGAACGGACCGGTTCTTTGGGGTCCATTAGTTCTTGAATTTAACAAACACTCAATTTCTTCACATGGTTGTTTTCATATGTACTTTTACCCCAATATCTTGTTTGCATTCATTTGAAAATAAAGGAAGGAGATTGACCATTAATATTTATGGAAATTAACAAGGGATTAATTCATTGTCGGGGACTTTTTAAAGTGTCATGAAAATAGTTGTATTTATTTACTACATGCAATATGACATAAATGATATCATTCTCGCTGTGCCATAGAAAAAAAATGATTTTTTTTCCAAATCAGCTAGCTTGTGTAGTCCTAAGGTAAACTCTTCATTATTTATAGATGATGTCAACTGCAGCAGGATGTTAACAAGAGTTCTTATAGTTGGAGCCACATTTTTTATGGCTAAACTATGATTCTTGAATGCTTTCACTCAGCATTGGATTTCATTACATCAATCTGAGAATTCATGAGTTGGGGACTGGTTGGCCTGGGGAGAAATGGAACACTTCAACCAAGTTCATGACCAAGAGAGGAGTTGCTGGATGTCACAGGCTGTTGAGTACTCAATCACCAGCTCAAAGGTTAGCAGTTGGGAACCCCATGAGGCG
Organism: Nesogale talazaci; assembly: GCA_004026705.1. Taxonomy (NCBI): domain Eukaryota; kingdom Metazoa; phylum Chordata; class Mammalia; order Afrosoricida; family Tenrecidae; genus Nesogale; species Nesogale talazaci. The sequence continues at coordinate 67,859 of PVJH01010128.1, read as the reverse complement.
CCTTGGGTTTTAAGCTTGAGGATCTGTTTCTCAAAGTCTTGAAGGTATCTAAATTCCTGTGGAGCAGGTTCTGTTGTACACATGGGATGACCATGAGACATAAAAACAAGAAGCAAGCAAAAAACATAGAAAATATCCTTTAAAATGCAGAACACAATAAACTTGGAAAAGATGAGAAAAAACTGGTGGAAGCTGAAGGAGGCTAGAGAATAGAATCACACAATCATATTATGAACTGCTTTAGTGCTGGCCCTGGAATGCATTCTTGAAAGTGAAAGAATTATAGATAGATATTGAATTCACTATGCACTCAATTTCCTACTCTCACTTTGTGATAAAAGACTTCTTTATTTTAAATACTCATATTGGGGGTTCTTACACATCTTTGAGCATATCCATACATTCCTCCAAAGCATCAAGCACATTTGCTACCATCATCATTTTCAAAGCCTTCTCTTCCACTAAGAGACTTCTTAAGTTTCATTATCTTCCTAAAGTTGAAGAGCACCACATTCCATCTTCCTATCTGTTCTCTCTTGTAGTCAAACAAGAATTATTGTCCCTATCAAAATATAAAGATTAGGAAACGAAGGTCTATAAAAATTTAAATAATTTTATCCACATCTATGAATTAGAAATCAAGATTGAATCCCACAGTTGTCTGATTTGGGAGCTCTTCTCTGTCTTTTAAGTTCCCTCAGGGCAGCATCCTATTACTGATGTACATATACTGTGGGGAGTAGAGCTTCACTGACTTTTGTGGGAAAGTCTCAGTCAGGGAGCTAAATTTGCGTTGCACTGGAAGATGGTCAGTCAACATGCGAACTCAATCAAAGGGGCTATTTCTTGTGCCAGATAACAATTTGAAGAATTAAAAGATTTTTGGCTTCAAGGTGAGCCCCGGTGGTGTAGAGGTTGTGAGCGGTACTGTGGCCCACTGAGTCAGAGGTTCAAATCCAGCAGCAAGGCTGGGCCTCCTACTCCCACCACCAAAGGGCAGTGATGCCACAAAAAAAAAGTAAAAGAAAGACTTTTGGCTTCAGGTAATTAACAGGAATAGTTTCCAATCACTATGATATAACTGATTCTTGCTTAAGATTTATTTTAAATAATGTAGATTTTAAGTCCAATACTTCTCATCTAAACCAACAATGACCTATTTGAAGAGCTATATTCATAGATAGAGAACTGGAATTTCATTAACACTTAATGCAGGAAACAGAGACTTAAAAGTTTTGATAATGCTAAATCAGTGATCTTATGATTTAAGACAAAGGCAAGAAATCAAGTTGCCATTTTAATAACAATTACACCTTCTTTTTCCACCCTAAATATATTTAATATTTATAAACATATGCAAGAATACTTTCTGTTTTAAGAATGCCATCCTTTCATCGAACAACTAAAAAATTGTTCTTGCAACACAAACTGTAGTAGCCACCTTTACTAAAACATCAATCAACAAACTTGAATCTTGGCAAAAGATGTAGACAACAAATCTTTATAAACATCTGAAATGTACATCAGGATATCAGGAGTCATGTTTCTGATTATGTGAGCTCAACATTTGTTGTTCTAGGGAAAATTATATTTAATTGTGTATGTGAAATTTAATGTTTAGTGGAGAAAAACTATTTTTGTGTGTCCCTGACTATGATTATTTTGTTCTAGCATACTTTAAAAAACAACAGGAATTAATGAAAACGCATGATAATAAAATTTATTCAAGGAAAGCTATAATTTTTCTTGAAATTTGATGACTTGATATAGTTCACTGTGAGCTACCAAAAAAGATTTTTCACTTGACCTAACAGAATGGTGTAAAAATGAACCCAAAGTTTCAAGTTATTTAAAACCAACTGAAAAGAAAATTGTTTTGTTATTTTTAAATATTTATTTATTAACATACAACTTAAGAGCATAATGTTAAACTACTGAGCATCTTTTATTTAAATTTTATATCAATAATTGATTTGTAATTATCAGAAAAAATTGATGCATTTTAATGTATAGTTAAGTAGGCTAAATTAAGGTTACCTTTTCTCCAAAACTATTCATCCTTAAAGATTGGTAAAATATGGCTTAAAAACCTAGCAATAATGGCAAACTATATACCTTAGATTTCTTTTAAACAGAAAATAACAGTGACACATAATTTAGCTTGTTTATTAATATACACACCACTGGGTACTTTTATGCACGTTGTGCATACATATGTGCGTATGAGAGCTCAAACTAGGGGGGAAACGCATGAAAAATAGAACCTTCAAGGAACACTGCAGTAAAATCTCTGTTAGACTGAGATTTCAGCACTTGTGTTGATGAACAGCTCCCAGCACACAACTGTTAAACCTGCAACCAGGAAAGATTACTGTGTAACACCAAGTATGTTGTAGCACTAACCACATATTTCTTTACACAGAGAGACCCAAACAAAAGTTCAGTTCCTCAAATGAACCCTTCGCATCTTTGAAAAAAGACATCTAATTAGTATTTGTTTCAAAGGCATTGCAGAACTATAAACAGAACAAGAATCCATTCTATTAAGAAGGGAAACCACAATATGATAATGAAAATAAAATATTAACGTTTGTATTCTTAAATATTATAATGTTTTTTGTTCCCTGCCAACCTGCTATGATTACTCACTTGGTTGCTATGACAACATTTTCCTAGAACTCAATATGTTAGGCAGAAAGACTGGGGGCCTTTTGAAATTAAATCCAGGATGTAACCAGTTTCCTGGTAGAGTACATATCAACCATCGTCGTGTTTCTTTGGTTAGTGCTTTGGTCAGAAAATATTCATCAACTGAGAGCCCTTTGTTTAGGAAGTTACATCAATAGATTTCACTTCCTCCATTTCAACACTTCTGGCTTTAAAGACCACCTGAGACCACTATGAAGTTTACAGAAACACACATCTATAGCCTCCTTGTTTCATTTCTCTGTAGATGTATGACTTATGAAAGATCCCTCCTTTCCACACTTATAAAGTAGTTTATACCCATGAAGTAAGTATATATTTTGACCTCAACCTTAGACAATTACTGTGAGGCAAGTATTTTATGAATTAGAAAACCTAGACTAGATAATATTAATTAGTTTAGAATTAATTGCTCAATCTCAGAGAAAAGAACCAATCCCAGACTTATAAAATATGCACTGTGTAACCCGAAATTATAAAGCATAAAATCATTATTTGGTTATTGGAAAATAATTATAGTGGTATTATATATTATAGTTATATTTGTAAAAGTACACATGAATAAATATGAATAAAATTAAATAAAATCCAAGATCTATATAAAGTGTTATAACTAACCTATGAAATAAATCTGAGGTCTGAGCATAATATAAAAACTCTAGAAGATAACAACCTAAGCAAATATATTAAGATCACATTTAGACTTCTCTTGGTAGTCACAGCTATATATATATATATATTTTTTAACCTGGGTATTGCTTGGTCATCTATGTAAACAGACATTTGGAGAACAATAATGTGTGAACATTGTAATTTTCAATGAATTGTAGAGTAGATTGTCTCCTTGTGGATTCTGTCACCATTTCATGGGTTTATGAGAACTACTCAGAAATTCTTAAAGTTCTTTAGAATTTAGTATAGCAAAAGTATAGATGAGTCCTTAATATACTAATTAAGTTCCTATAAAGTCCTTCTGGTGGTTAAATAAATCAATTAGCTAGATCAACAGGTAAGTCAGAAAAAGCTAACCTGACCATCTGGGGCACGTAAAAAACAAAGTTTGAGCATTTACTTTTCACTTTGCTACCTTGCTTTCGCTGCCTAATGAAACCCTAAGCATCCTCCCAGCCCACAAGCTAAAAGGCCATCTCCCCCAAGGAGTCCTCTCTTGGAGGCTGAAATGCATGCTGCCTTCTGTACCATGCTGCGATGTCTTATCACCCAACATGTTATTTTCTGCTTCCCTCTATATGTGCGCACTATGTTCTTCCACTGATATTGTGCATCGCATTGCTTTGAATTTAAGCTATCCATTTTAAATGTTACTTTGCTCTTCCACATCCTCTATGTAAAAAACTTCGTTATTTAACTTTATATACCGATCACCACATGATGTAACTTATGTCAAACTAGTATTTAGTATCATGAAAATAAAGGAACAGAAGAAAGAAAAGAAGGAAGGGTCTGAAAGATGCCTTGACATTTAAAGAGTAGGAATGAAGATTTAACAGCCGGTGATAACCAGTTTCAGGATAAATTCATATGAGCAAGTATCTCCCCTGTCTAGCATAAGGGGGTAGGTGGGGACTTACTTTCCAAAGCAGATACTCCAGAGCTGAATTACGAGGTACAAGAATTAGCCATACTGTTTTGTTGTTTTTGTGGAATCTGTGTGGTATAGTCAGGTACTGAGAATTGTTTTATGCTGTGCCACCTCTGGGACCATTTCATATTAGACAGAAAATGAAGGGTAGACAATTCATTGGTATACAAATAAAATAATAAATTATTTGTGCACTACATTTCATAAATTCACTTTCATAAGTGTATAGCATGTTCAAACTGAAAAGCAGATAAGCTGTAATGACTTTTTCATGTGATCCTTCTCCTTTTAGTGAAAACCTCCAAATTAAAAAATCTAGTATTCAGGCTGAACCCTGGTGGCGTAGTGGTTGTGTGTGGGACTGCAGCCCACTGGGTTGGTGGTTCAAATCCAGCAGCTGCTCTCCAGGAGCAAAGCTGGGCCTCCTACTCCCTCCAGAGGGCAGTGATGCCCCCCAAAAATATCTAGTATTCATCTGTAAGTTTGTTCATATGTTACTGCAAAGCCAGAAGCTATTTTGCCAGAATTTCAAAAACCAGCAGGTGAATCAAGGTAGACAAATTTCAGGTGAGCATCCAGAGTAACGAAAATGAAGGAAGATCTGGCATCTCCATCCAAAAAATAACCAATGAAAACCTTATGAATTACAATAGCATACTGCCTCTAATGAAGTTCTGAATGATGAGCACTCTCTGTAGATGTGAACTTTGTTCACCTCTCACTTAGATGGTTGTCTGCTTAAAACAAGCCTTTAAGAGCTTAGACACTATTCTGATTGATAGCTGGACACCAACGGCTTTAGTCACCACACTTAGCTCTCTAGCATCTTATCTTAGGTTCCAACTAGGATTTAAGGCAAGCCCAGAATTCATCCCTGGATCTATGCTTTTATAAAATTTTTACGTTTTTAATTTATTGTGACTTGGAAATTAATACATATGTTAAATCAGTTCATAGTTCAAGCATGTAAAATAATTGTAAAATTGTTTCCATAATCAGTCTCCAAACAGACTTCTCCTTCCTGGCCTTCTGGATGTCACCTCCTTTTTATCTCCTCTACCCCTCTGTATCACCTCTCTCCCCAAACCCCTGTTGTGTGCTCTTTCCCTAATATGTGTAAACAGTCTAAATTAGGTTGCATTTTTTAAATAATTGATTCTTCCTATGCTTTTTGTTTAACTATATTAAACCTGGTAAGAAAATTGCCCAGGCTTTAAAAAGTGCACATATGTCACATTGTCTGAGTCTTTATATCATTTCCTATCTGAATATGAAAGAGTCTTGTTCTTTCAAGAGTAGATGCAGCTGCATCAAAACAACACAGTCAAGTGCTCCTTTTGGCTAAGTGCTGCTTAGAAATGCTGTGTCAACATTACCCAAACAAGCCTGGCTTCATCCTGGATGAAAGAAGACTATGAGAAATAAGAAACACGAAATATGAATGTTTTTATAATAGAGGCAAATTCTCCAGGTGTTCTTTGATGCAGAGTCTATAATATCCATTTGTCAGAAGACTTAAAATTCAGCCATGAGGTAAATTAGCTCCCATTCTGTCAATCCATATCCATCCAAGGCCCCATTTTTACCAAGGAATAGCCATGCTGTGAGAAGCTACCCTTTCTTGAATAGAGTATATGCATCACACAGGCAACTCTCAGCAATGTCATACTTTATGTGTAATCTTTTATTTAATTGCCGAATAGAGCAGGTTAGCTAGAACTCGTACTGAATATACCATTTCAAAGTACAATAAAGTCTACTTTCATACGCAAGCTTGGAAAATTAATACTATCAAGCACAAAAGGAACATTAAAATACATTTCATTACCTAATGATAAGAAATCATGGTAGTACTAACCATTTACAATCAACTCCTAAACTAAATGTTGACAGTGTGAATCCCCCAAGACTCTCTGTAAGAGAATGGTAAGGAGTATTAATTTTTCAAAGATTACAACTAACAAAAAGAAAGGCAAAAGTCCTATGGAATTGTACCACTTTGTCATACGTGAGACTTTCATAAGTCATGTGCAGCTAAAAACAGCAATAGCATAAGGATATCTCGTAGACACATGCAAGAGTTAAACCAAACACACAGGAACCATTACAATTGGTTTTCACACAGACAACTCAATAGGAAAATGTTTGGTCTTTTCACAAACTGGGCTGTGACATATTAATTTCCACATACCAAGTGCTGAAATTGTACTGCTTCCTGATACCACACCTTAAAATTCATTACAAATGGATTTTATACCTACATGAGCTATAAGCATAAAAGACCATAAAACTAATCCACTGTGATGACAGATAAAACAATGCTTTTTTAGATTTGACACCAAAAACAGTCGAAGGACAAAGATAGTTACATTCAATGTCATCAAAATTCAAAACTTTTGTGCTTCGAAAAATACCATCCAGAAAGTGAAACAGTAACTCACCAAAATGTAGAAAGCATTTGTAAACGGCAGCGACTGAATCCAGAATGCATGCAAGATTCTTCAAGCACAACAGCCACATGCCAAAAATGTAATTACAAATAAAGTGGAAGATGAGTAGTGAGCTTTTGACAGGAGAGATATACATAGTCAATAACTGTATGAAATTGCATGGGAAATTAACATGAGATGCCTTTCCACATATTTAAGATTCATTAAAAATTGCAGAAAAATAACCAGTGTTGACAAGAAAGGAGAGAAATAAGAACCTAAACACATTGCTGGCTTCTACTACCCTATAAAATAGTGTAAAAGTTAAACATTCATCTACCATGTGATCCAGCAATTCTCCTCAGTAACATATGTAAGAGAAGGAACATCACATATCTATACACAAAGAGTCCATGAATGCTCACAGCAGAATGATTTCTAATATTCTAAAATTAGAAACTGTCTATACATTCATTATCTGATTAGTGATTAGTAAATAATGGTATATCCATGAAATGCAATATCACTTGACATTTAAAGACCAATAATGAATACATCCTTAGGAATGGAAGAACTTTGATAACAGTGCTAAATGAGAAGAGCAAGACACAAAGGATGACATTGTGTTTTATTCTGCTTAAATAAAAAAGCCAGAGAAGAGAATTTAACAACAACAAAGATTTGATTTATTTTTTGCCAAAAATAGGCAAAGGAAGAACCTAAAAAGATTTCAATAGATACAAATTTCTGTTTGTATCTTTTTGCTGTTGCTACTTTGGTGGAAGTGAAGAAAATATTCTGAAACTAGAGAGTGGTAAAGTTTGTGCTATTGTGTGAATAAACTGAAATCTATGGAATTTTAAATTTGAAATGAATGAATTTAATCATAGGTGAATCTTATTTGAATAATGACATTAAAATTTTATATACTCCATTATTAGACAGAAAAGAGCATGTAAATAAATAGATGCATACATACACTCATAAGTATAATTTCCAACCATTTACATATATATTGAGCCCCTGTTCAAGGGGCAAAAATGCCTGATAAGATCACTGAATCCTATGGGACTTTCAGATGAACTTTAAGTCAGTCTTGATAGATATTACACTCATCAACCTAATAAACTCTAAATTCCTCAGTCCACAAGAATTCAATCAAGAGGTAAAAGATCATATTCCACTTGCTTCATACAGCCACATCATCTACTCATTCCCAGCATTCGCTGGCATATCTCACAGAATCTGAAAGCACGGAAGACCTGGGCTACTTAGATAAAGAAAACAGAAACACATTATGCAAAAAAAGCACCAAAATTAATACTCAGACTCACTCTAACTTCTTTCTCTTTTGTTCAGTAGAGGCTTTAATCAAGAAATTTCATTTATATATACACTTTCCCATCTGCAAAAGTACATATGCCCTGCAACTACGGAACTGGCAGGGAGGGGGGGAGGGGCGTTGATTAGAAATTCAAGTCAAGGTAGATAGATGATAGATAGATAGATAATCCCTGACCTACAGGTAAAGTAAATGAGAACCTTAGTGATATACATATTTTGATACTCTTGATAAAAAATAGCAAAATAAATGTTTTCATAATGTACAGAATCCATTATGTCAAATTAGATAGTACATTAAAGCAGAACAAAAATTACCACAGTAGGGAAATAAAGGTAATTAAACTCTCATTATGCTTCAAATATAATGTTTCTGTTAATAACTGCCTAGCTTTACTCTATTTGCCACTAATTAAGTAGCAACCCGACAACTTTTCTATTGCTGAGCTGCTTTTCTAAAATTTTAAGCAGAAATAGATTCAGCAAAATTGAATAACACATTCCTTGCATCCTCTGATATCCCCTCCTTCACTAAAGAATGCCCAAAAGATTTTAGCTCTAGAGTCTCTCTCATTTTTAAATAACTGGAATTCAAGCACCATGAAGCTTGGATTATAGACTGCATTTAGTAACATTCTGAGCTACCATTTAACCACTCTTTTATTGAGAGATATCTTCTTCTCTCACTTTCCATTCTTTCTCTTGGTACATATTTATTGAAGACTGACTATATACTAAGCACGCCTCTAGCTCTTGAAGCACAAAAGTAAAAAAATAAGACAAAAACCCCTGCTCTCATAGGACTTATATTTCATTTGAGGGAAAACTTTTTCAAAAATAAATAAGTGAAATAAAGAGTGCATTAAATATATAATGTAAGAGCAGCAGGCAGGAAATGAAATCGAAAAGGAGAACACTGAGAACTGTGAGGAATTAGCACCCACCTGCTTATTTTATGCAATTCAGGGAAGGCTTCACTGAGAAAGGAAATGGGGTTAAAGACCTGAAGGATGTTGAGGGGGTAGACCAGACAAAACTCCAAATGAATATATCCTCCAGGCTGAGATAAATGCAAATACACACCATACTTGGGAAAGACTTTGGATGCCAGCATGGCTGCAGCATATGTAGCAAGAGAAAAGTGGTGTGATGGGTAGGTTTTTGATGCCAACATGGCCACAGAAGATTGGTGGGTCTGTTGTGACGGCACGGCCAATGAACACGCAGGATGAATTGAAGGGCAGAGATAGGAACGGCTTGGCAAGTCCTGCCTTCTCTCTTGCTTCTGGATCTTCGGACCAGAGAGCTGCCTTGTTCGTCCTGTGCCTCGACCTCCAAGCAACACTACCCGTGGGACACCTAATCGTGGACTGTGTTGCTGTGAGTTGAGGATCCTTCAAGCCCTTCTTCGCCACGCTCCTGGGATATACATCTCTTGAGCTGGGGACTGTTGGACTCTGTCATCTGGCTGACTGTTGGTGACTGTTGTTCTGCCGTGTGCTGCCTGTAACCAGATAGCCTGGATTGCTCTACAGAGGACAACTCAGCAGCCCTCAAGATTTGAAGGACTGCCAGTCTTCTAGTTGCCTCACGCAAGTGAGTTGCACTGAGCATTCTGTATTGCTTTATAGTTAACTTTTACTTTCTTATCTTATATACCTTTCTCAATATATAAATATGTAAAAAGAATTACTAGTGTCCTGAATTTTATTTCTCTAAGAGAACCCTGGCTGACACAAGTGGTCAATGAGCTCAGGAAGCTACGGAACCTATAGTCCTACTGGCTTTTTCAAGCACGTCAGCTTTGACAACGAAGCCAATCCAGAGTTTTATGCCAAAGGATGGCACAACCTGACATACTTCTGGACTTCCGGGTTGGATGCTAACTGAGATGGTGAAACCATGTGAACAGAAACACCAGTTACCAGACCCAAAAGCCAAACTCCCTGTCAGAGAGTACATTGTGACTCACAGGAACCCAACGGCAAATGCTTTGGTGGAAAACTAGTGAAATGCTCTACTACTAAGTGGGAGGTTAGTGTTTCAAGCCCAGGGGTCTTGGAAGAAAGGCCTGGTGGTCTATGTCTATAAATCAAAGCTACGAAAACTTTGTGGAGGAACACATCTACTCCGCACACGCTGTCATGAGTTGGAATGAATTTGACAGCTGCTGGTCGGGTGATCTGGCTAGAAGGTCACCAGAACAATCTATGTGAGAAACAATGCTGACTTAGATCTGGACACTAGTCAAGGCAAAGAATATGTGTGAATACTGGTACAGAGCTATGTTTTGTAATGAGTACAACAGGATTTGTTGCTGGATAGAAGGCAATGTTTAAGAATCTAAGATTTCCACTTGAACAAAAAGATCAGGGCAGTTAATGAGGTGAAATGGTCAAGAAAAAGTAGCAATTGACAAGAGACAATAAAAAAAGAATTCAGATTGTGGCATACTACTAAGTATGACAAGCTATTTAACACATCAATTAGAAATGTAGAGAGAATAATTTTGTGCCACAGGACATGTGAGGTGAACATATCTGGGCCACTCTACTCATTTCATGACTGTGTTTAAAACTAGAGATTAGAGGGACCATGAAATAAGAAAGTAAGTGGAAAAATGATTCAAATATTGAGCAAGAAACACACTGAGATAAGAACTCAAGAAGGTGAACGAGGATTAGCAACGACTGGGAAATGAGGGTGAAGAAGACCATTTTTAGCTCTATGCCAACTAAGACATAAAATGAAAAATGTCATTTGACCAATGGATTTAGTAAGGTAGAGACTCATTGATGGTCTTCATGAATATTCTTGGTAGTGTAATACTTTGGTAGAGAATATTTTTGGTAAGGGGTAGGAGTCTAAGTGACGTGAGTTTAAAAAAAGAGTAGGGGAAATTCAAGTGATTTCAGAATACTTTAATGAAGAAGGAAAAAATTAGAATGCAGCAGATAAAGGCATAAAGTCAAGACAGGCTTAGAAAAAATCCTGGTGGTGTATTATGTTAATGGAAATGATGCAGAAGAAAGATTTGAAGATGCATAAACAAGAGTGAATAATTTTGGGCTTGCTTTATGCATCAAGAAATAAAGTGGATAAGATCTAGTAAGAGGTTATGAAAATCACATAAAATGAAATCCATCATAATAAAAAAATATAATGTTGTAGGTAAGATGGAAGTACAGAGAAATTTTGTACTGATTGCTTCTAGCCTTTAAAGAAGAAAGGGGATCAGTCACTAGAAGTGAGGGTGTGAGAAGAGAGGACTTCCCATATATTAACTGTTCCATGGAAGTGAGGTGGACTGAGCCCTCTGTACTGCTAGGAATATATATATATATATATGTGTGTGTGTGTGTGTGTGTGTGTGTGTGTACATTTTTTCACAAGTATCCTGGTTTTGTTTCTCTAGAGAACCCTAACACAACCAGATTCCTCTGATGAGAGAAGACATTCAATATTGGCAATTTTGAATATGCGAGAGTGGCAGGTCCAGAGAACTGGATTATGCCAAACAACTCTAAAGATGAATGAAAAAAACAGCGGTTTTACATATAAAGGCTATGCGAGATCCCAGTTGTGTGTTTTTTCTACTTTGCTGAGTTACTTTGGGGCACATGGAGGTTGAATCTGTAGCACTAGGGATTTTCTGAGTGAATAGGAAAAATCAAGAGATGGGCAAAGTTTTACTGAGGAAGCATTTGTAATTATGGATTATGTCTTTCTCTTTGCTACATATCAGATACTACATTTATCTAGGATGCCACCAAGCGGTTTCCTGCAGGTTGGCTTTTATGACTGTTGCGTCACCTTAATAAGTTTTTATTGTGACTCTGTCATGTGCAAGGTGACAATGGGAGAAAGAATGTGTAAGCAGCAGCAAGATACAATCCTACTAGTTAGAACTAAAACTCAAGACATGTCTGAAAACTACAACTTAAAACACAGTATAATGGTCACTGGTCTAAGGCATGGCCACAGGATAGTTCTCTGTCCTCAAGAAAGTATCTGAGTTGCAAGGAAAGATGAACCATATAACACAGCAAGAACATTAAGAACAACTCTATTCTTCCTTCTCTTCTTGACTTATTGTCTTATTGTCTTATTACTCTGAACAGAGGGGTTTTTTTCTTCCCTGGGGGGTGGGGGGGAATTCCCTGAGAGACTTCTTATACCTTCCAGCCCCTCAGTACCTGAAACACAGAGATTATCTTATGACATGTGTGCAAATTTTCACATATAGCTAGAATACTAGGCGTACATGCCTATGTTCTCGCTTCCCCTCACACCTAGTTCTTCCTGCTGACTCCAACCCGAGGAGGGACCATATCTGGACCCTGCCCCTCTTTTCATTGCCACTCCCACTGCTTCATTGTGGTCTTCTTCATTTCTACCAAAACAATTACAGTTGCCCCTCAGCTGCGTGCTGTGCTGGGAGTAACCTTTTTGTGAGCCAGGTTAGAGTGAACTTTTCAAAGCAGGAGATTCCAATAAAGCTGTGCTTTCCAGAAGGGGCTGCCCTAACTTTTTCCATTATTGACAAGGTCTCACAAGGGTATGCTGATTCTAAACCCTTCCACTTCCACCTCAAGTAACTACATTTGCCCTTAAAAATTCAGATAGCCAAATATACCAGGCATTTGCAGCTCTCCAGGCTTGAGTTCCTAAGATTTTTTTTTCTACGCAACATTTTTCTCTCTTTGTCCAGACATCTTAGACATCATTCAAAATTTACAAAAAAATAAAAAATCCTATTCTGTGCTGTTATCTGACCTCTCCAGCAGAATTACTCGTCTCTTTTCTGTATCCTAATAGCATTTTATAATATACCTTGTCAAGTGCTGTAATAAAGATATATGGAGTTATTTATATACATATCAACCTTCCCCACCTACCTCAGACTTTCTAATGGCAGAAAACTTCTCTGACCTCTGCCACTGTTGCCTAATCTGGTGGTTTTCATGTGTTAAGTGATCTATAAATTTTTGTAGACTTTACGGAATTGCTTTTTTCCCCTAAGTACTGTTTCCCATACACATACACACATACAACAGAAGAAAAAAATGACTCCAGGTTTACTATTTTCCTTTAAGGATCACATCTGCAAGATAATAAGCAATTTTACAGTGATTTACAACCTCAAAGTAAATCCTGTGCAATTTTTGACTCAATAAAATTATTTTCCTAAAATCTTCAAGAAATCTGGCATAAATCAAGTTTTTTAATTAGTCATATTGCTCATTTCCTAAAATAGGAGTCCTAACTCTCATAAAAATAAAAATCTACATTAACATTGCATCCCCCAAAAGAGCCTTGCTTTGGGGAAATGGCAACTCACATGCAGATCTTCTGGTCGGACTTAGGACACGCTCAGGTCTCAGGACACAGACACACTCTAGTTGTGCACGTTCAAACGGGACAATGAGCAAGGAAGAAAGAAATGGAATTGATGCATTTGGATTATGAGGTTGACCAAGGATATTGAATATGCCATGTCCAAAAGAAGAGCCCTGGGGATGTCCCTTAGAAGCAAGGGTGGGGTGACTCCACCCCTTCTGCTGTGAGCATGCTCTCCAGAAGAACCAATCCCCAGAGAAGGATTGGTAAACTTGGTAAAGTTTACATTCAGCAAGTAGAGAGAAAAGCTTCAAGAGATGGATTCACCCAGTGGTTCAAATAATAGACTTAACCACTGAAATGATTTTGTGGATAACAGAGAACCACTGGCAGCATTTTTTCTGTGTGTATGTGTACACACACACACACACACACACACACATATGGTGTCTGAGTTGGAATCAACCAGATGATAATGAAAAACAACCACAATGTGCTATCTGGAATAATGCGTACATCAGAAAATTTGTTTTTTTCCAATAGCAGCTTAGCAGTACATATGCAATTTGCTCTATGAGTTCAATATATTCAGTGTTTGCATGTTTGAGGAAATTCTGCTCTTAAGTACCCCTCCTAGAGACCCTTCCAATAATATCAGAAACCACATCTTTGAAAAGACAAGTGGATAGCTCCATCTAGGGGACACATAATTATTTTAACAGTTACTCTTGAAAGAATCTCTTCAAAGTCACCTGACTCAAGCAATGAGATCAGAATGCTTATTCTAAGAACAGTCATTGACACTATTGGTATGCTTCCTCATAGCAGATAGCTCAATTGCTGCTTTTAGCATGGGTTTATGGCTCAGATAATTTTATATAAGAATGATATAAATAACAATAAAGTGTATGCACACTAAATTAAAAGGTGGTTTGGGGGAGGAACACATTTTTTTATTATCACCCTTCAATTCATGTTGTGAATCGGTTCTTCAGCCCTGCTTGGACATGCCCCAATAGCAATTTACCTTTATAATGTTATCAGAGGTACCTTTGGACATGTTGATACATCAAAAATTGAGACGAGATCATCCCACTGAAAGAAATTGATCCCATTATCTATGTATTTAATCAATTTACTTATTATGTATTAATATGGTAATCTGAAATCTATCCTCGTTGTCTGCTTTTCCGCTCTGTGACCAGTGAAATGCAACTTTAACGGGAGACAGAGAGAGGAGCCCTTTCTCACACAGACAGTATTACACTCAAACGTAAAATATGAGGGACAAGTGAAAAAGTGACAAAATTTACTTGCACATTAAAGTTAACAAAAATCTGGCAATCAGAATCTAATTAAGGTGGATATACATCATTTATTATGTCCCAGCAGACACAAGACATTATTTAAATATATAGATTCGGTGTTCTCATCTTAAATGAATATGTGTTAGCCACTTCACCATATTATTTGGAAGATCAAAGGAAATATACATCTGCATATTTCAACAAGTCTCCATTCTAGTTTCTGTATTCAATTCAGTCCACTCACAAGATAGGTGCAGGCTGGATCTTCACAAATTCACATGGCCGCTTAGTTTGATAGAGCTTGGCTGAGCATTAAAAAGCACAAGAAATATGTAAAGCATTTACTGAGAGCTACAGAAACTGCACACCCATGCTGTGAATACAGAGATTCATAAGACTATAGCACCTGCTGCCCTCAAGCCTCTTCAGAATAAAAATAACTAAATAACATGCAGTTTTTGAAATGGTGAGCCTAACTAAAGATGAAGTCAGGCCTTATTCCCCCAAATCTGATTTTAGTTTCCCAAATTCCTGTACATATAAGTCCTGGATCAATAAAATTTTGGAACTATGTACCCCTTACCACTCCTATAGTCAATTTATATAAAATTGGTAAGGGGTAGGTATTGCTCAATAATAGTAAATTCTAGCTATTTCCCCAAAAGACAAGAGCAATACTGCAACAATTCCCAGAATTCAGACACAATTTAAATTGCTTATTATAGGATCACTGAAAGTAGAAGTTTTGGTAAATCCTACCTATGCTATTTATGAGAACATCCTGTGGTCTTTCAGATTAGAAGTATGCAAGTCCTAAATTACAGGCTATATAGCAAGGAGCCAGTTAAAGGAATGAGAGTTCACTCTTGTAAGAAAAGTGAGTAAGTGATGAAAAATGTTCCCTTCTTATGAAGAGATCTTGACTCAACCCTCTCAATTAGATTTATATTTTATAGTAATAATAATGTCACCTTACAAAGAGAGTAGTTTACAGTTGGCCAAGCATTTCTATATCTTCTACCTCATACAAATCTTACCCAAAACAGGCAATGCCATGAGTTTGCTAAAACAAGTATTTTCCATTTCTCTTTCATATACTGTGACTGGAAGCAGAGTTTCTGAAGGCCACAAAAATGGATTCCTGAGCTGAGCCCCGGTGGCGTAGTGGTTGTGCATGGGACTGCAGCCCACTGGGACGGAGGTTCAATTCCAGCAGTGGGGCTGGCCCTCCTACTCCCACCACCGGAGAGCAGTGATGCCCCCCCCCAAAAAAAATGGATTCCTAAAAATCATAGGAAATTAATGCATTCCAAAGATCCTTCTACCAGACTTTGTTCACTTAAATTCATTAAAGCTAACTCCAACTTGAATAGACACAAAAACATCTCACATAGATGCAGACCCTGAGAATATTTCAGATGGTTTACATTGCATAATAGGAGTCCAGTGCAAGTCTTAGTGGATTCTGGTCATGCAGTTGTTAAGTCCTCAGCTGCTAATCGAAACGTGGGTTGTTCAAATTCACCAAACACTCCATGGGAGGAAAATGTGGTATTCTGATCCCATAGTGATTTGCAACCTTGGAAACTCTTCGAGCCAGTTTGACTCTGCTCGGTGGGGTCGTTGTGAATCGATGCAAGGACAGCCAAGACTGATGGAAATCTTAGAAAAGTTGAACTTTCTGAGAAACTACGGGACTTTCAAAAAGCAAATGCTAGATTGATTGTATCTTTACATCTGTGACTCTTCAAGCTCCATATAAAATTTCTCTCACAAATTTTCATATAGAAGGTTTTATTCCTCTCAAGATGCAGAGTTGCTTGCTCTTGGAAATGGAAACAACAGGAAAGAAAACTGTGAAATTAAAACTGCTAAGCAAAAGAGGGTTTTTAATTGGTCTAAACCATTAACTTCATAATGGGAGCACTTCTTTATAATTCCTGTTAACTTTTAGTATGCATTCATTGCCTATAAAATAATATTTAAGAATGATCTCATTATGCTACTTTATTTTTAATTTGGTGTCTAATGGACACTCCCAGGCACCCTTATATGAATAACTGTAGGTTCGTAGGCAAGAGAGGACATGAGTATGTTATTGAGGTTGATTCAGTGATGTCACCTTTGTGCTGGGTGGTTCTGTGCCACCAGTGAATTCTGATTGCACAGTTAAAACCCACTAGCAGTTCCTTGGGGGGCAGGTGAGAGTTTCTGCCCTGGTAAACATATATGACCTGGGAAGCTCAGAGGGGCAGTTTTACTCTGTCCCTGGGATATTTTCAATATCATAATCAGAACCAACATGGTGGCACTCAGTTTGAGTTTTGCCCTCCATGTCCTCACAGAAATTTAAAAGCATCATCTGGATATGAATAATATGAAAAGTCAAAATGCCTACTCAAGTTCCAACCTGTATTTACCTTTCTCCTAAGTCAACACATCTGAAAATATATACTTCTCAATTATATGTCATGCCTGTACTCCTTGTTGGTAGTTCTCAAAACTTGCCAATCAGACATCACAGAATATCATTAGAAACGCCAACACACTGGCCCTTTTCTAGAGGTGTTTCATCAGAAATTAGAGCAGCAGAGTCAAGTCATCTGGTTTGCTAAACATTGCAGGTGATTCTAATGGTCACCTGATGATGAAAACAGCTGGTTTAAACAAAATTAAGAAAGCAATAGTCCACTTCAATATTTTAATTGCCTCAAGTGATGAATAGCCACCAAGTTTTAAACACTTAACAATGGTTATGCTTGTAGGGTAACAGAACTCGAGAGAAAGGAGCAGCTCCTCACTGTACAACATATGCCTCTTGCAGCTGGTGTTTTGAATTATGGTAAGTCCATGTTTCAGAATAGGCCTGCCTTAGAGAGCTTTCTGGGATGCAATCTTCACGAGAACAGAGTGCTCCCTGGAGCCTTCACCTGGGGAGTGGCTGGGTGGCTGGGTGGACTGAAAATGCCAGTCTTTCTGATAGCAGCGATGTGCTGAACTATTGTCTCACCAGGGATGACTGACTTCCAGTAATTTTCAATATTCGAAATATCATTTTCAAAGTACAAAAGCACACAAAAAGTTCACCCATTGAAAATGATGTGTATTTCATGCCCTAAAGTTAACTTTCTAGGAGGCATAATTAGTTTTTTCTTGTGGACACCCCAAGTCTGTTATTCCTCAATAAATAACAAACAGGAAGTAGGACTTCTATGGGGCTCTGGGAAGGCACAAAAAATTGCTAAGATAAGGTGCCTTCCCTTCAGGGTTTAAAAATGTGATAAGAATGGGGCAAATTCTATGGAACCCTGGAGCTGGAACATTAGTCCTACTGAAAAGCTGTGGCTAAGGTTTCAAACAAGAAATGCAGCTGGAATTGTACCAGAGCTGGAAATAGGCTTAGGAAAATGCAGACATGAAAAAGGAACTGCACGAGAGAACAACACATGGAGGTAGGATTGGGCAGGGTAGTAAGGTGGATCAGCAAGTCAAATTGCTAGACTACAAAGAGAGCAATATAAAGAATGTTGAACTATGGCTACTGTCAAGAATATTCTTGAGCATACATGTCAATGGGAGAAAATGGGAAAAGATACGTTTCTAACTCATGGCTCCAGTCCATAACTTCGTAATTACAAATAGCTGGTTTCACTTGCCAGCAAGTCAGTGACGACTCATGGTGATCCTGTGTCTGTTTGTGCATATCTGTGCTCTAGAGGGCATTCACTTCCTGAGGTTCACAAGAACGTGATCACCACACATCCCTTCTGAAGGGCCTATGGACGGACAGGAACCTCTCCACTTTCAGTCTGCAGCAGAGTGGGCTCCTTGTCTCCCCCACCCAGGTATTCCACACTTAAAAATAGATACAGTACATCTATACCCTCCCAGATATTCAGGGAGGAAAATATGTGTCTAGATATAGACAACTTTCTTAATATTTTAATGTCTACCTAACTCGTAGAATTGAATAGTGTTTCATTCTGCTATAAACAGGGTGTTTCGACTCAGAACCAATTCTATTAGCCAAATAACAACATAGTAGTTACCTTATAATAAAGATATTTGGATACTACCACTGTATTTGTAGAGAAATCAAAAAACATTATTCATGATGAAGATATCAATATTAGTGCTAATTACAAAGCTGAATCAATAGTAGGAGTTCACATCTTCTGATGTCAAGTAAATGTAACTGCTTTAGAGAAATAATTTTATAATTATTGTTTGTAAGTATTTTTAATATATTGAAGTATTTTCTTCCAATCTATATTTTTCTTGTAGTACTTCTGGGTTATCTCCATCTCTTCAAGAATTTACCTTTTCAATTATTTTGCTCTAACTTACTCTGAGTTGATCTCTCTAAAACATAAATTCAATTTTTGCCCAACCCAGTGTACACCCTATCTTTTTAAACTTTGTCATTGCTAGAAGTTAAAATTCCAGCCCCTAGGTCAAGAATCCAGATGTTCATTAACAAATCCAGTCCCCTTGTCCACCATTCTTGCATGCTTCACTGAGTGGCCACTCCAACAATTTTCTAGCCCTAAGATAGTCACACTTGACTACTTGGGTTCACTGTCAACTCCATCAAAAAAAATGTCCCCACTTCCTCAATATCATCATCACTCAATCTAATCATGTTTGCTCTTTAACATTCCAAAGGGTAAATATAAACTACCCTACAGAAGCCATTTGAAATCAAAGAGTCATAGGCAGTACTGAATTTTGTACAACTGAGACTCAGTGGGTAAGTCAAAAAATAGTGCCACTGGGGTTCCAATTCATAGCTACATGGATGTACTCCAAGGAAAATATGTTCAAACATGTTGTGTGATCAGGGGAAGACTATAAACAAGTTCTCTTAGTAATACTCATTTTGTAGTCTCATTCAATATGAAAAAAAAAAAACACCCTCACTTCCATTGAGTTACTTCCAACTCAGACCAACTCTACTGGACAGGTTAAAACTGTACCTGGGGGTTTTCTAAGTCTGTAACACTTTAAAAACAGATTTACTAGCATGTCACACACATTACATACAGTTCCATAATTCAATCACATCTATCTTCTGTAAAGTAGTGGGTAGTTTCACACTTCATGGCCAGCAGCTCAATGTGTAATGACTAAGCCACCAGGTTCAATCAAAACAGTGGTTTCCAAGAAGATCTGCAAAGAAGTTCATAACAATGTATAGAGGTCAGCTGGTGTGGTAGTTACACAATTTTATGTCAACTGGATAAAATTTCTGAGGTGAAGTCCAAATAGTATGGCAGGGGCCAGACCAAATCCAGTGATACATATGACAGCCCACTGAAAAGAAGGCGTGAAAAAGAAGGCAAAAATAAATAGGCAGTGTGGGAACAGGGTACTAAACCACCCAAAAGAGAGGGTCTTGTTCATATCTACACAGGGAAAGAGGGAGCAGTCTTGAATCAGGGATTCCAAGATGTGAAGGCGCCATAATAACATGAAGTAGGGAGACAGGAGAGAGATCTAAGAGGCTGGCCCCCAATCCCGTCTACATGGGCAGCCCATCCCCTCACCCCCCACCCCCAGAACAATCTAATTTAGAGGACAACACTGAAGCTACAGCTCAGGGAGAGGGACATGTCTGATTAGAGCACCACAAATGAAGCAAATGAAGGGGGAGGAAGAGGGAGTGGAGCACATTCTGTCCCACCGAGCCTTGAGGACAATATGCCACTCAGAGCAGCCAATGCACAGAGGAGATCATATGGCTGGCCCTCTCTGACCCATAAACCTATAGGAGAAAACACCGGAGATACAGTGTGGGACTTGAGCCCAATCTGATGCCACTAGACCGAGGCAAAACACTAAAGGTGTGCAACGGAATAGCAAGGGGAGCAAAGAAAGAAAATCACCAGGGAGTATCAAAAATAGACCTTGGGGCCAGGGCATGGCACCCCATCATACAGACTTGAGAAGAAAACACTCCTAAAGGACAACAAACAGAACTTGAACTATTTACATGTTTTTCTCTTTTTTGTTACTTTTGCTGATGTTGCTTTGTTTTCTTTTGTGTTCTTTTACTCTTTCTTGGTTTTGTTCATATTATTATCTCTAGAGAAGAGCGGCAGGATAAACAATCTTGAGGAGAAAACAACTAACCTGTGGTTCTGAGTATGTGTGAGAACAATGGGAGAGAGGGAGGTGAGGGGCTTGTGTTAACAAACCAGGGAAAAATGATCCAAAAATCGCTGCTGAGGAGGGTGTGTGAGATATCACAGGGCTTGATAAAAATCAGCGCAACTGAGTGGAATTACTGAAACCCAAATGAAGTCCAAACATCACCTTGAGACAAAAGGAAAGTAAGAAGAAACAGAGGCAAAGAAACAGGAGGCAAAGAGCATTCATAGAGGGCTAAATGCAAGCATGTGCATAGGTAAATATAGTTATGTATGAATATGGGAAAATAGATTTTTGTACATATATTTATAGTTTTAGTATTAAGGTAGCAGATGAACATTGGGCCTCCACTCAAGTACTCTCTCAATGCAAGAACGCTTTGTTCTATTAAACCAGCATTCCCTGATGCTCACCTTCCGAACATGAGTGTCAAAGACAAGGATCTACATGTAACCCCCCTCCTTGGGGAATAGAGACAGAAAAGTGGGTGGAGGGAGACGTCACACAGTAAAACATAACAAAATAATAACTTATAAATTATCAAGGGTTCATGAGGGCTGGAGGGCTGGGGAAGAGCAAAAAAAGTGAGGATCTGATATTAAGGGCTCAAGTAGAAAGGAATGCTTTGAGAATGAGGATGGCAGCAAATGTGCTGACACAATGGATGTGTGTGTGTGTGGTTGTGGTAAGAGTCTTATGAGCCCCCAATAAATTCATTTTTTTAAAAAGGAGAAGCTGATACAAATGGCTCAAGTAGAAAGAAAATGTTCTGAGAATGATGATGACAACAAATATTCAAATGTGCTTGAAACAATGGATGGCTGGATGGACAAAGAATTGTATGAGCCTCAATAAAATGACTTTAAAATTTTTTAATTTAAAAATGACTTTTAAAAACAGGGTTAGGGTTAGGGTAAAAAAGAAAAATATATATATTTTTAAAGTGTGAAGGGGTAGAGTCTAGCTTGTCAATCAGGTCACAATCTGATTGATCCCTCATTGTGTGTGTGTATGTGTGTGTGTGTGTGTGTGTGTGTGTGTGTGTGTGTGGTTTCCTCATGAAGATTCTGGTAACTTCTCTTTCTCATGATTGTTTCTTAAGAAGAGGTGGGCCACTCTCTCTGTTTCGGCTTCCTTCTGACACCACATGAAGTCATGCTGATGCCAGCCAGAGCCCTGGACATACATCCACTACCATTGGGTTTATGGGACTTTCCAACCACTAGCCTGTGATCTCCCTGCATTTAGCATTGCTGCATGTGTTGTGTGAATCTAAAGACAAATTAATGGAGCAGTATCAGACATATGGTCCAATATCGGACTTATGGACTTGATGTGGACAGTGCTGGGATGGTTTCTCAATATACAGTTGCTCTTTGACATAGAGTTCTCTCATACATTTGAGAGTGTCTCTGGATTTGCTTCTCTAGTCGTCGAACACAGATGGTCAGCTCAGAAATGAATGGTGCTTATTCTCTCAGATTCTAGAGGAGTTATCTTAAGGAATTTTCTATAATGATGCAGGGCAATCGCAGACGTTTATTACACAGAGCTTTTAATAAAGTTGAAAACTGTGTTGGTGAGAACAAGGCTAGGCATCTTTTCCCATCAAAACAGTACACTTGCTTTTTTTGTCATGGTAGCAAGGACTGGCTTATCAAGCAAAAATTATTGAGAAACCTCCTCCATCCAAACCTGGACTTCCCTTCTAGGCTTCATTTTGCTCCCAAAACTAAGTGAATATTGAAAAAATATATAAATCAAGTTCCTTATGGATGTCAAAAATGCTATTTTGGCATGATGCCAATGAAAAGTACAGGATTTTTGAGCAAGGCGTGAGAAAGACGGAAGCATCACCTGGAGAAGTATATAGACCTAGATGGAAGATATGACACCCCCAAAAAAATACTTCACATTTTGATATTTCCATGATGACTTATCTTTGCATAATGCTGCCCAAACTATGTTTGTCTGCTACTATGCCCCAGTCAGAGCATCACCATTTCATGACTGTAACTGAAATCATTCCATAGCAAAATGTTCAGCCAGATATTAGTAAAACCTATATATCAACCAGTACTAGTAATAAGGTATGCCCAACTTAGAGTAGCCAACCATTAAAAATTAAAAGGGAAGAAGAAATCAGCCCAGGACAAGCTTTAAAGGGTTAGGAAAGAAGCAGGAATGAAAACATTAAACTCAGGGAGGAAATGGGATAATTCATGGTACATTGAGGGATTGCAATAAATGAGTTGAAGCAAAATATACATGAATCACTTAATGTAAAACTGATGATATATTCTAAACCTTCACTCAATTCACAAAAACAAATTCAAAACACAGGGGCAGAATTTGTCCAAGGTCAAAATTCAGAAGGCAGGAAGGCTAGGAATGAAGAAGGAAGGGAAACATGAAACACAACGAGAAGGGATATCAGTGGTGTTCCATCAAGGGATTTCAATCAATTATACGAAATGAAATATGTGTGAAGTGTTTCGCAGAAAACTAATTTGCTCTGTAAAGCTTTATCTAATTCACAATAAAAAGTTAAAATAACAGAGTGAACTTCATGGAGAGGATATATCTTGCACATTGCTATTTTTCCAGTAATGAGTATAATGTCTGTTAATTTACTTAACAAATTAATGAGGTGTGGGTAATTAAATATTATAGTATTTTGAATCACAAGCCTGGTGTTTTATTTTCAATTTTGGGGGTTAGGAGTTGCATGCTTTAGTTTCTCTGTTCGGCTCATTTTTCTCATTCTCTAAAATGAAGATGAGACACACGTGCTATGAGAAACAAAGTCTATGAAAGGATTTTCAAATCACAGCACCCTGGCACACACGTTATTTCTGCTACCAGCAGCTATGTGCGCTGCAGCAACTCCGATTTCAGTGGATGCACCTTGCTCAGCCACACTCTCCATCTGTGCACCAAAAGGAATGAACACACCCAGGTCCCTTTATTTAAAAAGAGAATGAATCTCTGGATTTTTGATCAATTAAGTCTCAGGATTTTCTACAGTATTCTACAACTACTAGGCTTGATAGAAGTAGTGTGCCAACTTCAGCTTCATCAAATTCTAGTTGCTTTTAGTGTTTACTTCAAATGTAACCTGAAAGTCACAACGATACCCAGCATAGAGCTGTTGGAATAAAATACAAGTGCACGGGATGAAAGCATCATAATATTTTAATTATCCTAGAACAGTCATATTAAAATACAAAAGTATGATTAGCATTTTGTCTCTTGTTTACTACTCATGCCATGACTTTGTGTTACCCTTAGAGTTGTGACATTTCAGTGACAAAGGGACATTTCAAAGACAAACATAAGGAAATATATCATATGTCTATAAAGGGAAAATTATCTTCTCATTTATAATAGTGACTTATAGCTGCAAAAAACTAAGCTATTGAAAACCATTTAATAGATTTAAAAGAACAGACTCAAATATTCATAAATGTTTTCTTCTTGCACACCCATTATCTTATGGCATCATGAAATCTTTCTGCAGAATATGGACCTGGAAAGAAGAAGAAAAAAAAATGAATAAGATTCTAACCTCCACAAAGTACAACGATACAGAACACTGTAATATCTTAGTTCATACAATGAATTTATCACTTCAACATATTCAAGTATGTGAGCTTTACTAATTTGGGCTTGAAATGATTTTTAAGTACCCAAATACCTCTTCATTGAATCTTTGTTCAATAAGGACGCTCTATTAAGTGTTACTCCCCCCAAAAAAACATTAAAACATATAGCTGGCAGAGCTTCTATAGTATGCATTTTTCATGCTACGCAAGCATCAAACAGCTCACTCTCAGTGCACGCAGTAGCATCGCCTGGGAAGGTGCTCTCTAGTCACAACAAATTTTTCATAAAAGCATTTTCAATGGAACCTCATGTTTTTTGTTTGCTTTGTTTTTCTTTTCTAAAGGTCAATTTAAGAGAGTAGTGTACTTCTATGAAATTATGTTTCTTGGGGCTGAGCCCCGGTGGCCTAGTGTTTGAGTGCAGGACTGCGGCCCATGGGCGTGGTGGTTCAAATCCAGCAGCAGCTCCTCAGGAGCAAGGTTAGATAGCTCCCACGACCACCAGAGGGCAGTGATGCACCACCACCACCCCCCAAAAAAAAGAGAAATTATGTTTCTTGATTGGGAAAAAAGCAACAGGAATTGTTGTGATGTTGAACATAGGAGAGAATGATAGTACTATCATAAAAACTCAAGTGTACATGTGGCTTTCTCATTTCAAAAAAGGTGAAAAGCTGATTTATTGATGGCAAACCTCTTCTGTATGTCTGTCAACTTCCCAAAGGAAGTAAAATATCCACAAAATTCAGACATATGTGCTTGAAGACCTATGACAGACTACTAAAGAGATGGGGAAGCTATCTAGATTATCTTGGAGCTCAGTTCAGCCAATTTTAACAGATGACGTTGGAAAATTTCTGACTTAAGTTCTGATGGACTCAAAAATAGGGTCTAGAGTGGAAACATAATTTAAAAGAAAAGCTCCAAAGAAAGTCAGGCATTTTCTTCCAAGATAACAAGAGATGGTGCTATTCTAATGACCCCAAAAGCAAACATCAATCAAGCCACAGAAGACACCATCATTACCTTACCCCACAAAGCGATTGTCAAATAAAATCAAAGACCAAGATGATGCTCACTCGTTTTGCTTGATGTCAGGGGCATAGTACATTTGGAGTTTGTTCTACCAGGTTCTACTCTTAATCAACCTTTCTATTTAGAGGTTCTGAAAAGATCACCTAATAGTGGGAAACAAACAACAAAAAAAAAGACCTGCTTTGTGGCAACCGGGGGATTAATTTTGCCACCATGACATGGCACCTGGTCATGCAGCCATCTCAGTGCTCCAGTTTGTAACATAAAGCACCATGTCCCTCTTGCCCCATGCACCTAACTTGTCTGACTTTGTTCCATATGACTTCTTTTTGTTCCTGTGAATGAAGGGATGTGAAAAACATCTATGTGATAACATAGAAGAGGGGAAGAAAAAAATGAGGGAGGTGCTGTCAGTCACTTAAACAGATGAATTTGAACAATGTTCCCAAGAATGAAATAACTTATTTCACCAATGTATTAAGTGCAATGGAGAGTAGTTTGAAAGTGATAAGGTGGCTTTGTAAAAACATATTAAATTTATAACTTGGGGGGGGGATTTTTTGGAGGGAGTACCCTCTTATATATCAAACTGCAAAGGAAAAGAACACAAGACTGATTCACTTGCTAGCATCCAAATACATGCGCAGGAGACCTATGGCTAATGAACCTGAGACCTGCAAACCACTTCCTGTTTTCACTGTAGAGCAGCATTTCTCTCCCATCATCATGCAGGCATAAGGAGACTAAGCCTGTCACAATTTTCAATACACGAGGTAAAATAACTTGATCTGTGCTGACTCAGTGAAAAGCCTTTGAAGCTGACAATGAGCCCATAGACAAAGTTCTTTTTTTTCAGAAATGTAGGCAGGTTGGCAAATGTTATTTGAATCATATGCTGAATGGAGAGAGCTTGAAACCACCACTCATCAACGCAAATGGATTATACTCCTTACATGCAAGAAAGAATAAAAATAAAATCATTGTGAATTTAGTAGTGTTAGCACACACACTTAAGGTTGATTGACTATTGCTTGTTTGGGCCTACAAGTGCAGACTAGAGAAAATAGCTTGATCATTTGACAAACTATAGCCATCGTTGAAATGATCTGTAATTGCAATAAATTATTTTAAATGGACTTTTTAAAAATTCTAGTGAAATCTCCAACAGTCCAAAGTATCACATTTTTCTATAAATATATTAATAATAGAAACATACTAATATTTCATTCAGAAGAGAACATGGTACAAGGAACGTCATTGCTGACATCAGATGGATCTCGGTTGAAGGCAGAGTACCAGAACTGGGTTTACTTGTCTTTTATTGACCCTGTCAAGGCAGTTGGGAATGTGCTTCATAGGAAACTGTGGGGAGTCTTGAGAAGAGTACTCACTCCTCAACAGATGCGATCATTTTCCACAGATGAAGATGTTCAGTTGTGTCAGCAGAAAAAGGCAATACCACATGATCTGAAATCAGGGAATCTGAAGTACAGGGTTATAGTGTATCACCATATTTATTCAATCTGCCATATTTTTTCAATTTGTTCATGGAGCAAATCATCAACGCAGCTGGATTATATAAGGAAGAACACGGCATCCGATTGGAGGAAAGCTTAGTAACAACCTGGGATATGCAGATGACACAAGTTTGCTTGTTGAAAGTGAAGATGATTGAAGCATTTCCTGAGACAGGTTGAGAGTTGGAGACTTCAGTATAGATCGCTGTGGTGGTTACATAATCTGCCAATTTGCAAAGGGGTGGAGTCTAATCGGTCAATCAAGTCACAACCAATGAGGGCTCTGGGTGGGCAGGGGCTTCTCCTAAGGATTCTGGGCACTCCTTCCTGGAAGTGGGAGACACACTCTGCTTGTTTTCTGGCAGACAAGCCACATGGAGCTACCCGAGAGCCCTGGAGATGGAGGAGCCCGATGAAGACCCAGGCCAGTGCTGAGATGCTTCTCTAGGCACTGGATCCACAAGACTTTTCACCCGGTGACCTGTGATCTTCCTGAATTCAGCATCACTGCCTGTTTTGTGTAAGTCTCAAGAGGAATTACGGAATGTATAGGGCATATGGGCTATTAGCGGACTTATGGACTTGATGTGGACTAGGCTGGGATGTTTTCTTAATATACAAATACTCTTTATCTAAAGCTCTTTATTATACACATATGGATGTCTGTGGACTTGTTACTCTAGTTAACCTTGACTAACACAATTACAAATAAATGTAAAGATGACCAATATCCTCATAACTGAATCATTATGTAAGACCATGAGAAATGGAGGGGAAAAAAAATAGAAGTTTTCAAGGATTTGATCTTGCTAGGATCCACAATTAATCCGCTTGAAAACAGCCATCAAGAAATCAAAAGATGTGCAGTGTTGGATAACTCTGCTGTGCAAGACCTCTTTTGAGTTGAAAAGCAAAGATGTTACTTTGAGGACAAAGGTGAACCTGATTTAAGCCATGGTGCTTTCCAGTGTCTCATATGAACATTAAAATTTAAGGTTGAATAAGAAAGACCAAAGAAAAATCGATGCATTTGAATTGGGATGGAGGAGAGCAGGGCGGGGGGTGTGGGGGGTGGATGACAAAGAATTTTGAAAGTATCATGGACAGCTAAATGGACAAACAAGTGTATTTTTGAATCACTGCTGCCAGATTGCTCCTTAGAGGCAAGGATGGAGAGACTAGATTTTAGGTACCTTAGAAATGTTTTCAGGAGACCAGCTCAAAAGGATATCATTCTCAATAAAGAGAGGAAGATTTTCCATGAGCTGGATTGGCCATGGCTGAAAACATGTGGTCAAGCACAGGGACAGTTATGAAGATGGAGCAGGACAGGGCAGTGTTTCCTCTCATTGTGCATTGGGTCGCTATGGGTCAGAACCAACTCGATGACACCTAAGTTATAACCCTATTTGACGCATACCTGCATGGACACTCTCATTGAAAGGATTCCTGGAATCTTTACATAAAAATAACTCTGAAGAACAGCCAATTTAATCTTAAGCATACAAAAAACCCTACTGAGGTCTAGTTGACTGCAATTCATAGAGGCCTTATCAAACAGGACTGTCTTCCTGTTTCCCAGGCTACCATTCTTAGAGCTGCAACAAAAAGAACAAAGAAAGAAACAACTATGAGGATAGTGTACAACTGGACAGGGATGAGAGGAGTCAGAACCACCTTAAAACCACCTAACCATCGTCATTGTGAAGTGGCTGGTGGGTTGACTTGCTGGCTCTCCAAGGAGCAGTTTCACATAACCTCTGTGCCACTCTGACTCTCAAAACTCACTGCTGTTGAATCAACTCAGACTCACAGCGACCTCCTGAATTTGCAGCCTCCAAAGCTGCAAATCGATCTGAAGTCAAAAAGCAGTCACATCGTTCTCCTGAAGAGAGGCTGGGGAGTTTGAACAGCCAGCAAGTCAGTAAACAGCATAAGTGTGCCATAAGTGTGTTCTCTTCACAAATAAAGTTCGAACATTTAAATGATTTTCTCTAAAGTGCCCTTCAGGTTATTTGTACTATGCAGTCTAGAGGTCTCCGGATCATTGACTAAAGGCTGTTTAGTAAAAGGGGGCCCCAGAACCCAGGCAATGCTTCCTTTGCCACTGGTGGTGCCAGAGTCTGCGGGCTGATGAGGTCATTGCAACCCATGCCCTGGTAAGCACTCA
This sequence comes from Nesogale talazaci, assembly GCA_004026705.1. Taxonomy (NCBI): domain Eukaryota; kingdom Metazoa; phylum Chordata; class Mammalia; order Afrosoricida; family Tenrecidae; genus Nesogale; species Nesogale talazaci. Next base: position 38,656 of record PVJH01010128.1, on the reverse strand, counting down.
ATTTCACTCATGCTCTTACATCAGATAGCTCAGGCAAGCAAAAGTCCTTGCCGTCTTGATTCCCTCAGCTTCTTCTGCAAAGGAAACTAAATTTGCTTTATATATTAAGTAAGGAATAGATTGCATCATGATACATAAATAAAACTTGGAAAATGAAACTTGTTCAAAGTGATAGCAGCATCTGCTAAGAAAGCATCAAATGTTTCTCTAGCAGATGCTAGCAGAGAGCTGTAAAATTAGAGGAAGTGGAAGACCTGTAGTGATGAGAGAAAAATAACTTTTTCATAAGAATTAGCATGCATATTTTTTAACCATTAAGAAACCATCATTTCCCATAAACCCATCACTTTTAACCATAAAAAAACCATTCTATACCTGGTGATATATTACAATCTGACTTTTGACCCTTCTTCAAAATTATTTCAGTCAACCATAAAACAAAGATCTGTAGTTATTTTGTCTCCCCTCATCAGTCTCATTTCTTTCCATTCCCAACATAGAGGTTACTCAGCAGCCATATGAATTTTTCAGTCTCAAACTCAGTCTACTATCTCAAGCTGTGTCCATCGCCTAAAACAGCTTCCGTGAGTGCAGTATCGGGAACATTGTTGGCGTGCAAGGAGTATCTGTGGAACTAATTAATGCATAAATCACAAATATGCTAAATGTGCTATAGTTCCATTTTATAATAGGTTATTATATAATGCTAAAATGTGGAGACTATATCCCAGATCTCATTCCATGTTCATAACATCTCCATGAAGTGATTTATTTAATAAACTTTAATTAACTAAACTCTGAGGAGGAAAAGAGGCCTGATTACTGGAACATGTTTTTTTCTTTTTCTCTTGGCACTGTTCTTAAATCACAGATGATTCTGTAATGACTTTAAGCCATATATGACTACAGTATGAAGACGATCTTATTATGTAGCTTATGCAATGTTCATAAGCCATCAACGCACAGAGTTCTTACAATGTGACTTAAAATTGGAAACTTCTTGAACTCATACATAGGAAAAGAAAGTATATGAAGACCATGGCAAGAAAATGATCTTTCCCTGCATGCTGTCATAAAAAAACATAATATCATTAATCTTTGTAAATTAGCCTTGAGACACACATATCTCAAAATAACCTCCCTATTCTCTCACCTTGAAGTTAAAAAAAAAATGTGACATTCCATTCATCTCTAGCCCTAAAGAGGAAATATAACCTGTCTTTGACATCCACTAGCCCTTACTACATGAGCCTCTCTGTGAGGCCAAAGAGGCAAAATCATGTAACTCACTCCCACTGCTACCAAGTTGATTCTGCCTCAAGGGGCCCTTTTGGATTGGGTAGATCTGCCCCACTGGGTTTTTATGACTTCAAGTCTTCACACGTGTACAAAGCCTCATCTTTCTCACATGGCTGGAGGCTCACCTTGTGGTGTGCAGTTCAACCCACAATTTACCAGGCTACCAGAGTTCCTGACAACGTCTTCAATAAACCTTACATCCCTTCTCCCTCACTGAGCGAGACAAAAGACAGAAATTCCAGCTAGAGTCTCTCTCTCTCTCTCTCTCTCTCTCTCTCTCTCTCTCTCCCCCCCTCCCCCCTCCCTCCCTCCCTCCCTCCAAAGATAGAATCTGCACTAAGTTTCTGTCTGTTACCATCAAACTTGGATCATTAAGCCTTCCCCTGAAGAACACACAAAGTGAAGTCTAAGTATTTGAGCCAGAACTCCTAAACTTTGCTTCTGTTAGTGGAGATATCAGAGTTTGAGAATGTTTCAATGCTGTCCATAGATTTTCAGTAGCTAATTTCAAACTCCTCCATAGTTTGTTATGATTCTGAAAATGCCCCTGAAACTGGCTCATGTTGGGTGACCTTGTTTGTATTTGACATACCAGGGGCATACCTTAAGCACCCACTGTATTATGACAATTGGACAGACACATGGTAGACTACAGGCTGAACTGAAAACTGTAAATCAGTGTCAAGAAAAGCAAGATCTCCACAAAGGGACAAATAGGTAACATCATGATAAACACATGCAATCATAAAGGATTCTGCTCTACTTGGACCCACAGGCAATGCTTATGGAGGCAGCAGTCAAGAGACAAATGGCACATTATATTTGGCAGATCTGCTACCCAAGACCACTTTCAAGTGCTGAAAAGCAAGGTGCTTACTTCGATCCCTAAGGAGAGACTTATCCCAGCCACAGTATTTTCAGTCATCTCATGTGCAAGTTAAAATCATAAATGGATAAAGAAGAATAAGAAATTATGATGTTGATGGAGAATATAGATAGCCACATGTACAGCCAAAAGAATAAATCTGTCTTGGAATAAACACAGCCAGAATGCTCCTTAGAGACAAGGATGAAGAGACTTCATTGCAAGTACTCTGGGCATGAGACCAGGAGAGATCTGGTAAAGGACCCCATGCTTGTTAACGTAGCGGGGCAGTGAAAATGAGAACGGTCCTTCTTGAGACTGATTGAAGATGGAGGTCGCAACAGTAGCCTCAGATCTAAGAAGAGTGGTGAGGACGGTGCAGGACCAAGCAGAGCTCCGTTCTGTTGTGTGGGGTCATGGCGCGTTTGAGCCAACTGACTGCTACCCAACCGCACCAACCTCCGAATGTCCACTTGAAATCACGGTGGCTAGTCCTGCTTCTCCAGGTATAAATGAACCATTGAAAGGTCTGACTTGTGCCACGAGCTTGCCGGGACTACTTTGCAGCAAACTGAATAAGCTTTCTCAAGGTAAGTGTGAGCACTTCTTCATGTTTCAGAGAAAATACAGCAACAATGAAAACAACAGTCCACATTTCACATGCTCAAAAATAGTGTGGTTGGAAAATTTTAAATATTCAAACATGCCTCTGATTTGGTTTTCAATCTATAATATTTAGGGAAAATAAGAGTGATGATATGCTTGTTCCATGACATTAAATCATATTTTTTAGAATTAATGAATTAAAAATATAGAATTTAAATGAAAATACATAAAGGGGCTTCAAAAAGTCTGGAGAAATTGAGTTAAAAGACAGTGGAATTTCCCCACAGATATTTTAAAGCACCTCTGATTTGTTGAGGGTAATTAAAACAACAGATTGAAACATGCTTTTAAAGTTGTGGGCTTTTTCATATATGCTTTATTCATGGAAAAGATACAAGTGATTTGGCTTGATTAGCATTAAATGTAATGCCTTTCTTGAATAAGAAATTTAAATCATAATTTAAATGAAAATTTAAATCGCATCCCACAGTTTATCCATCTTTAATTTAACATATACAACACTGAAAAGCTGTATTAATTTCATGTTTTAAGCATTAAGATTGTTTGAAGATTTTTAATTCAACATTACAGAATAAATGTTTACATCGTAAGAGAAGGTATTATGTTCGTTTGCTATTGTTGGACATGTTTCACTTTGGGCCTGGAAGGGTTAAAGCAGTAGCAATCTTTAAATTTGGGTTTATGTGAGGGAATCATCAGAAAATTTCTGAGCAGCAAGTGGTTGAGAGTAGAGAGGAGATGACCATAGATTGTACTTACTCGGCCAGAGCCCGTCCACAGTGTGTCCCCGAGATGCAGCCACGGAGCATGGATTGTTATCTGTGAAACCAAAAAGGAAAGCATTGATCACAAATCAATTCTTTAATGGTCAGAGAAATCGCAGGCAACTATAGATTGTCAAAGAAGTCACGTGGATGACAGTGTGGCCAGGATAAGAATAAGGCACACTAATAGTTTCGGTGCTGAGAAGAACTGACAGATACCCAATGTTTACAGAAAAAGATAGCTGTGATCCGTGTGTCTTTCCTCTGTAAAGCAATATGCTGATCTACAGCTTCTGCAGCAATCAAAACCAGCTCCGTTGACCACGTTTACATTCGGGCAACTCGGGTACTGACAGTACTCTTGCTTTTCCTAGGAAACGGGGAGTTAAATGGGCAATCGTGAGCGAGCCCTGTGCCTTACACAAGCATGTGCCTCAGATTCACGCTTCTATCAGTTTTTCTCCTAAGCCCTTCATTATCTCAAGCACAGTCCATGAAAACATGTGGCTTGCTGTGCCCTTCTAGCGCTTACTGTTAGCTATAACAGCCACCACATTTTCTCTCCAGTTCTTTTTGCTCATTAAGTACTCTAGTGGGAACACAATGGCGTATGGCTAGATTGCTGAGACTGAGAGATGTTCTGAGAGATCCAAGGCCACGGCTGCTCCTAGTATTAGTTTAAAGGGTCACGCACTACTCACAGGCTTCTACTGACAATGCCCTCACACACTATTTTAACTCACGTACCTCTGCGTGACTGGGATAGCATGCATCAGGAGGTTGTCCTGGTTGTGATCTTTAGGGGAGCGTATATCCAGCTCTTTCTCCCACAGTTTCTGGATGGATTCAAACCAACCACCTTTTGGGAAGCAGGTAAATAATTAATCACTGTACCCCTGAGTCTCCCTCTTATCTCAACTTTAGGTCCTGCCTTTTCCTATTTCTCCTTCTATTAGTTTCTAATAATAAAAAATAAAGTCAAAAATATAGCCTTTAGGGATGAAAGGCTATAGGTGTTAGTAGTTTAGCAAAAGCAGGTAACAAAAGTGGGCGAAGGGTGACAACAGTCATGAAATTTTTTTCTAAATTATCAAGAGTTCATGAGAGAGGGTGGGAAAGAGATGATACCAAAGGCTCAAGTAGAATGAAAATGTTTTGACAATGATGGCAACATAAGTACAGGTGTACATGACATAATGAATACATGTGTGGATCATGATAAGAACTATAAGAGCCCCCAATAAAATGATTTTTAAAAAGGTTATCAATGTTTCATGGGGAGTTTGCTCCAAGAGCTATGGAAGATCATTATATATCTAAAAAAACTAAGAAGGTATGCCTTTATAAAACATCAAGAGTTATCTAATACATATAGTTATATCAGCTCCATTATTGCTATGGACCTCACCTTCCAGGCACCTCATCAAAATTGCCCCCTTGTGTTTCCAGAACAAAAGCGTCAGATTGGGATAGAGGGTCATAGTCTTTCATCTGAACCATAGAGCTTCAGAGATTATTGAGTCTAACCTCCTGAAACCGGGAGCATTTGTAAGACAATTTCATTTACAGGTGAGTTTTGCTCCAGGAAAAATTACATGGTGATTTATGCCTTCCCTCATAAAAAAGTATCTATGAATTCTTTATGAGCCAATAAAACTAAATTACAACATTGCTTCTCCTCCTATCAAGGCACAAAAGAATAGCTTATTCTTTCTTCAGCTTTAGTTCTGCTTGAAACCTTACCATGCTAGCATGAAGAGAAATACTATGCAAAAGAAATGAGACTGTGTGGCAATCATTACAGTGGATGTGGAGTGAGGAAGGGTGATGTTTTGAAGCTACTGTTACCATGCGGAAATTGGATTATGTGGAATGAATATCCCATATTTGTCCCACTGGGAATTTGTTTTTAGCTCTGAACCTGAATCAGAAAGAACCCATCCCATATGAGCTTTGAAAGCACTACAGTTGCCGGACCTTGTGGTACCTCAGTAGAGGCAAACAGAGAGCAGGTGGCTTAGAAACAGAAGATGAGTGAGAGCCAACAGTCTGTAGCCATTCCCACTTACAATAAAATGCAGGCAGCCAGAATTTCACAGAATCTTTGGAGAAAACACTTCAAAAAACCTATATTTAATGTTTGAGCAGTTGCAGATAAAAAGGCTAAGTACTAGCTGAAAACAGCAGTAAAGACTGACATTGAAGAGAGGATGCTGCATTTCATGACAAAATTATGTGAGAGGATATCTGAGAGGATACACATATTCAGATCAGAAATGAGCTCATGCATTGGTGCTGCAGTGCCATGGCACCAAGTAAAATATGAGGTCACCCGGGATATTATCGTTAAAGCTCTATAATTAGGTGGCACTGGAATCTGGCCTTTCCATCACACTAAAACACATATGCACACAGACTCAAAGTCATATGAATCAAATAAACTGTCAATTTGAATTCAGTTATTTTCCCAAGATCATTTTGTTGGCTATAAAACAAGGCTATCTTCACATAAGTATAATAGTCTTAAAGCACTTCATAATAGTTCACAGCAGGTAGATAAATAGCATCATTTACCACACTATCATTAAAAACTTGATTCTGGCAAATAGTATATAGATAGATGTTATACTTGCATATTGAAATATATTGTTGTGCTAGCTAGAAAATTATTGGAACAAATTTCTTGAAATAATAACGCAGAACTTAAAAGAGTTCTAAATCTAATGCTTCGCAAAAGTTAACATCTTATGCAATATTTTCATTCTGGAATTGTCCCATCTCAGATATGCTCCAGGAGGAATTCAATAAGACAGAATATTTCTATTAGCAATATCATGTCACTCAAGAAGTTTGCAGGGTCATAACCTGATGCCTCAGCAAGAGGTTCATCACAGTATTAACACATTGCATACTACTTGGAATAAAAGCATAAGTGGTGCCTAACAGTCTCCATATAACCAATCTTAGAGAGTCAAAAGAGACAGGCCACAAAATGCTGAACAAGATTGTTTTAAAAATTATTAAATATTCCCATCCTCCCAAATTTGCTTATTTCCATGGAAACAGGCACTTTTTAGATGCATTTCATATCCAAAGATGAGGACTATCTATATCAATGTTTCATTCCTTGCTCCCTTGTAAGGTGAAGGTGGGAGGTTGTTGGGGAAAATAACCCACAGACTGCCTCTGGCTATTGTTCTCGCTGCCTCTTTGCACCCTTAACCAAAGACAACCAATTCACTCTAGCTCGGACTTTGTAAAACGGACCATTCTCTGTCAATATGGGCTCGTATGGTGGAACAGCAAGCCCCTCTGCTTCACTCCAACTTGGCCAAAGTGACTTTGAACCTTTTCTGAAAATGGCCACAAAGCACTGGGAAGGAGATGTCCCATTTGGAGAAGGTAAGTGGTAATAAAAGAAGAGACAAGGAGAAAAATCAGCAATCTAGACTTGTCTCTTAATAAGGAGAAAAAAAGGAAAACCTTTTTGCCATCACCACTGCAAACATTGTGGGTGTTTTACCAAAACACGGGTGAGAAGATGGATACCTTCCTATTTCTCCAGGGACAGAGACACCTTGCAAAATGGCTTGAATATAAGTCTTCAGGAATCTTTGCTTGAGCTCTCGTTCATTTTGTAATATAATTTTGGCTTCTTAACTCTCTTTATCAAATATATATATGTATATTATATATATATAAAATTTCCATATCTCTGTCTAAGCTGAAGACAGCAGAGACAGGTTTCTGCCAGTCTACAATTTGTTGATATATAATTAGGGGAAAACGCTGCAGTTTTGGATCTAAAGAAGTTAGCTGAAAGCTCAGCATGGTTAATCCACTGCTGCTAATAACAAAATTTCTTTGCTGAAAGTCAAACAAGAAAAATGCCACAGACTACTGTGGATTAAAAGAAAAATGCTGTTATCTTTTTGTTGCCACCCTTATAACACATTTTCATCAACAGAGAATGAAATGGATCTTATCAATTATTACTCTCTGATCATTTTCCAAAATATACTTCGCTTTATTGCTGGAATCCTGTGATATTGAAATCACAAACTAATTAGCAACACATATGTGAGCAACTCCTTTGGATTAGTGGTTATGTGTTGGGTCTAAGTGCAAGGTCCACACTTCAAAACCACCAGCTAGGCTTGCAGGAGGAAGAGAAACCTTTCTACTCCCACCAAAAAGAACTGTTCTCAGAACTCAGAGGCCCAGTTTTACCCTGTTATGTGGAGTCACAATGAATCGGAATCAAGTCAGTAACAATGAATTTTCTGATATCTTCTTATACCATATGTGTCTAATATTTTCTGCTGAAGGCAACCCCAAATCACCTTAAGATATTCAACTTTTTATTCTGATGGATGTACAGAAATTATTAATTGCTCTATAAACATAAGTGAGTGCCACCGTAGCAAAATTTTAGATTACATCCCTTTGGTATTTACTCTAGAGATAACCTCTGTTAATTCACTGAATTTATCTCTTTCAGTTTCTGTATCTGTGAAATGTGTATAATACTTGGCCCTATTGCACTGGGAGAATGTATTAGTCAATTTACACGTACTCTAATAACTTGGTGAGTATACCATGTAAACTAGGGCTAAAATAAAGCTGACCCCTAGCTCGTTAGGCCAAACACATTCACTCTTTGAGAAGTCTCAAATGTCAAAGACACTTTTCTGTTTCTGGAGCTAGAACTCCTGGATCAGAGAGACTTCTTACACCATCCAGATAATGAATTCTCACATTTCATTGAAATAGAGTGTTTTTGTTTCTTAAAAAATGATACCTAAAACCAGGTGGCCATCTGTCACCTTCTCAGTATGGTTATTGCCTGTGATCCTGAGAAATGTGTTAATAACATCATTTTCATTCTCAAACATGCCCTAACATAGTAAAGAAAATATCTGGTCATCATTTCTAAGCTCTCATTTCCTTATTCAGTTCAGTACAAGAATCAAGAACTGGGTGGAGGATTTCTGCAAGAATTCCGTGGTAATGTGTATGTAATTTATGATTGACAGCAGGAACCAGGGAGTCTCCTGTAAACTAAGGAACCAAAATGCATTTGTTGCATGAAGGAACTTTTAACATCCAGTGCACAAATATTTCACGAAGCCTGGAGAACCTTGACGAGAAGGTAAGCTATTTTAGGATAATAACAATGAGTGGTCACCCGCATAGATACTATGATAGGACACAAAAAAAATCATTCATCTGGAGCTCAAAAGTATCTTAGTAGCAATATTGTCTGTTTGAATGTCAAAAACAAATAAGAAACTTTTGCTTGCAAGACTCAAGCAGCAGAAGTTTTTCCATAACACAAATTCTTGACTAACTATAAATTATCTTTTTATGTATGGTTTCTTTTAGAAAAGGTTGCTGTTCTTCAACTTTTAATCTATCTATCAAATTCCAGTTTTTGCTCTAACTTTCAGGCAATTAAACTACCAAGGAATTTAATTTAAGACAGAAAAGTAAAGTTCTTGAGATATTTTACTATACCATTTGGGAGCAAATCCCATCCCTCTCTCCTAGCATGTATGCAATTGGCTAGCCTAGAAAAGGATTATAACAATTCCATTCCTTCCAGCTTTGTGTACTACAAGGAATCAGTAAACCTACTCAAACCCAAGGCTTCACTCCACTTACGGTACCCTGAGCTAAAAGATGAATCACTCAGCCCTACATCTGTCCCCAGCTAGTTAAAAGCAGAGGAAGAAGTAGAACGCAGCAGGTTGAAGGAATAAATATGTAAAAAAATATAAATCCCATTCATCTCTATAAATATAGTCATACTAAAGCAAGTTCTGTAAAATATTCATAGATTCTAAAGTAAAATAAGGCCACTGCCTCCACAGAGACAGGCACTGCCAAAATCTGACACAAATACACTTACCTTCAAATGCAGACTGGCTTGCCATTATCAAATGAGGGTGGCCAGGTCGTCTTGATCCCTAGTCGTAGAGGGGGGAAAGTTATACTCAAAAAAAGAGAGAGATGAGGTGCCCTTTGTACAGGATTTGTTTTTGCTAAAATCTTACTTTGTGTCATTATTGCTGAGTGATGAGGTAACGAGGGAGGAAATCTGTGGTCTTGGTACTTCACAGAATAACCCTGAAGGAGAAGAGTTTCTGAGTTCCAAACAGCTCGCATGTTAGCTCCAAGGACAATCCCCCTGTGTATACATTTACAAAAGAAATCTGTCACATGGTATAATTCCCAATTATGAAAGCTTCTAACATAAACTCTAAAAGAAGAATGCTTATGTGATAATTATAATAATAATAATAACCATGATGGCATGCTACATGCACTTAAATGATGCTAGCAAAAAAATAAAAAAAGGACCAAGGATATATTTTATGGGACTGACCTTCTCAGTTGCTTCCTGCCATGACTTCAGGATATCAGACAAGTGGCCTCACTCTCTGGAGACACATAGCTGTAGCTCCAGGAATCCAAGACAGTTCTTCCAACGGTTCTTCAGCAGTAGCTACTTCAGAGCCACACACTTGCCATTGTCTTTTTAAATATAATGGTTTGGAACAGAATCAGGCACCACAGAGTTCTTTCACACTGAGAATGTGGAATCAATGATGAATTTTGGTTGAAGTGGTAGTTCAAATTTCAATTTTGTTTCCTTTGAATTAACAAAATATTTCCAGCTGACAAAACACAAGATCTAAAACAAAGGATCCAACTACATGTAAAGTAATGATTTTTTTAAGGTACTATCAGTACTGCAGTTAATCATGCTCACTTTGCATTTGATGATGAATTAACTTTAATTTTCACAAAGACGATTATAGGCTTGAACACAGTGCTTCCACTGCCAGGAAGGACAGGATTCATTGCTAGCTACAGGCTCTTTGCTCTGGGACTGCTGTCCAACATCAGGCGGGCAACACAGGCTGACTCTGACAGTGAATGCAGTCTACCAGGCACCCACGATGTGGTGAGTGGACAGCATGAAATTTGATTCATCTGGAAGAGGACTTCCTAAGTCAATATTTACAAAGTATCACAAGAAAGTATTTTATGACTAAAGTAATCACCATGTTCCCCAGTTTATAACCCAGTTTTGTGTTTCATATAGTGAACATCCACTTAAATTAGTGTTGGGACAATGCAATATAGACTAGCCAATACATGGAAATGATAGGAGCAAAGCATGATCGTGACAAGGACGGAGTTAGAACAGAAGTGAGCACACAGTAAACATTTTCTTCAAAGGGTCAGAGGGTGGTTCTATGAGGCTTTGCAAGCCACATGCTGCTGCTACTGTTGTAGTAGCAAGGCACTCACAGACAGCAAAAACCACATGCTGTGGTTGTGCTCAAGTAGTTCATTAACAAAAACTGGTGGCCAACCACAGGACAACATTTGGCAAACCCTCAATTAGAAACAATACAAGACTTGAGGATAAGGGGATAAGCCTTGATGATTTGAGAAAAAAAAAGTGAAGCAAAAACATCTCAAGCCCAGAAGCATACTGGACAGCACTTGCAGATTTAGGTCTGCTCCCTGTCACCTGTTCCCTGGGCTTTCAATAGTCCTCACGAGTATGGAAACCAGTCTTGAAACCACCTGGGACAAAGTGAAAGGGGGGGGGGGTGGCTGCTGGCACCTGGGAAGCAAGCCGAACAGGAGCACCTTCTGTTCACGTCTAGACAAGAACACGCTACCACTGCAGATCAGTGTGCCGTCTTGACACCATCTACACGGGGGTCAAGACCCAGAGTTAAATAAAGTGCAATGACACTAGGACACCTGATAGTACATCTTCTGTTATTTCCCTCTTCTGGGAAATCTCTGGACCCTTCCACGCCCTTCATGTTCTAATTTCAAATTTCCTTTAAGATCCAGGTCTACCACCACCCTTAAGTAATATATATTGAATCCCCACTATCTAAAGTGCCATAAAATAATGGCATCAACTATTAAATGAGTTTGCCCTATCTTTGTCCCTTACTCTATTCATGCTTTTTGCTTGCTGTTGTTCTTTGTGTTAGTTTTTGAGCTGTGTTGTATTCTGCAGGAGGGTTAGTCCATACAGAAAAGGTTAACCCATACATTTTCACACCTATGAACTGTTTGAATATACAAAATAAATACAGATAAATCCTAACTATATGGTCAAATGAAGGACATTAGTGGCATGGGTCTCTCAAAATCATATGATTAAGTAAAATGTATGGCTAGGGAAAAAGCATCATTATGATATACAGGAAAGAACACAGGTATCAGGAATCTACAAGAACCCAGAATTCAGTAGGTATAGGAAGATAGTATCTGCAGGGTCTAAATTTCTTTTTCATATGTAAGGTTGAAAAAAGAATGACAGGCACACCTTGAGTAAACAAGAACAGATGTTGTAAGTAACCTGAGCAGCTGATAACATCGGATTACTGAGGTGGTGGTTGTTATGGTAGTGGTGTAGTGGTAATATAGTCTGATATACCTACTTTGATGAGATTAATAGAGAAGTAAAAATCGCCCAGTAGTAAGTTGAAAATTTGACAACACTGGTTTGGGAACATTCATTTAACACAGATAAAATCTCCTATCGACAGAGTAATAGGTACCATAAGATAGGGTTCTCTTCAAGCACTGACCTTTGGATACAAAAGGGATTCATTGCTGGGTACTGTTGACCACCAAGATGTGATTCCAAGAGTACATACTATTTTTTATATTCCCAAAACCGGAATAAAGAAGAAACTAGGTAAAGGGATGCGATGTAGACAGTAAATAAGGAGAGTCAAAGGTGTAAGCAATGGGTTAGACTGAAAATTGAATGAAAACGTCAAGTATAGCCAGCAGTGGAATTGGCCCTGAACTAGACTGAGTCTGAAGAAATGTAGTAGAGTGAATGAAATGGTCCAGAGAAAGTGTTTTATAGACACCTGCTAGAAGGAGTTATAAAACATTCTAAAGATCTTCCTTTTTTTTAATAGAAAGCATACTTCCCTATTTGAGTCCTACATGGAATTAGTTTTAAGTTCCTAATGTGTTTATGTATCTCTATGTTTACATTGTGGGGAGAGCAAGAAAATCTTGATAACATATGATATCCAAACAAAGCAAAACTAAAACTGGAGACCCTGCTCTCATAATTCCTCTGTCAATGCCTTTTAAACTCCAGGGTCCTGTGTCTTAAGCATCATTTTTTAGAGTGACCCTTATAGTTTTACATGGGGTGAAGTTATCCCCGTAATGTTTTATATTTTCTATTTCTGAAATGTGTTGACTTTTTATTGAAGACCAAAAAAAAAATGGGAAAGGAAACAGAAAGTCTTTAAGACCCCCCAGAAATAACTTCTAAGATGGAAACAACTGTATCGCAGCAGAGGGGAAGAATTTTTCTGAGCTCTCTCAAAACAGTATTGTGGTGACGGCCTATAGATATTTAACACTGTGATGATAATATCAGCAGAACCTCAGCTGTAGAATATAACCCAAATCAAAATTAAAAAACCAAACAATGTCTTTTAGTTGACTTTGACTCCTAGACATGCACCAGGACACCACAGAACCCACCCTGTGCCTTTCCAAGATTGTAGATCCTTATAGCAGCACACAGTTTCATGATTCTCCTGAGCAGCTATGGTGAAAATGAATTGCTGACCTGTGATTAGCAGTTCTGTTTCTAACCTACCACATTACGAAGACTCCTTACAAGTCCACGGTTGACATTTAAAAAAATCTAGATGAATATATAGCTGGAATCAATATAGTCACATTTCTATGCATATGAATTTGTATTGCCTATAATCAATGTAAGTCATTTAGACTAATAAAGAGATGAATAATAATAGTTTATTACTCATAACTTTTGATCGTTTAGAGTAACCATAGTAGTAACCACAACTAAGTAATACTAATATGGATTTATTAGTTTATTCGTAAGACCAATATGGATTGATTGTGTCCTACTCATTGCAGGACCCCTCTGTGTGTGTCTGAGACTGTAACTGTTATGAGTGTGGGAAGGCCAGGCTTTCTCCTGTGGAGCTGCTCATTATTTCAAACTGCTGATCAGACAGATGCCAGTCCAATGCAAAGCTTCTACACCATTAGACATTAGGTTTAAGAAAAGTCTTTCTTTCTTGGCGGTAAATAAGTCAGCAAAATGCCCATAGAAAACAACTGGATCTATCTATGAAAAATAGTCAGTGTGTATGTCCTGACCATATGGAAAGACTACATACAATAACTGTGACAAAATAAGCATCATAAAAGTACGATTTACTTTCAAGGTATAGCAGGGAAGTTCATTGCCTTTCCTTTGATCTTTGACATCATCCATTCACACATTCTTTGTGATTATGCTGGTAACAGAATATATGGGGGATAGTCATGAAACTGTTACATAGGGAGCTAACTTTCAAGAGAGAAACATGGTAAGAGTATGTCAAGAGAACAAGTGTAGGTTCTGAAATTTTATAATGAATGGGATAAAGTTTGGGGATGCTGTTCTAAGACAGGACAACATGTGTTATTGCTATTAGGTGCCAAGTGTACATGCTTTGATGTGCACGTTTTAAGCCATGGCACTTTCATTTAAAAAAACTCATTTTATTGGGAGCTCTTATGGATATAGTAACATTCTATCATTCAATCACACCAAGTTGTATAGTACAATTGCTATCAGTTCCCAAACATTTTCATTTTTTGTTGAACTTCTTGATATCAGCTCCCTGAGTTTTCTCTCTCTCTCTCTCTCTCTCTCTCTCTCTTCTAACATGCTGCCCCTTAGGTGCCTATATTATTTTTTCTCTATCTTACAATCCAATATATGTATTCACATACAATTCTGTTATGTAATCTGTGGCATTTTCAATTGCCTCATGTCCATGTGACAGTTGGAAGACTAAATAAGAATCAATGCATTTGAGTCATGGCGTTGGCAAGGAATATTCCAAGTGCCCTGAAGTGCCAAAAGAATGAACAGATATGTCTTGGAGGAATGACGTCAGAATGCTCCAAAGAGGCAAGGATGGTGATATTTTATGTTAGAGGCTTTGGACATGTTGCCAGCAGAGACCAATCCCTGGAAAAGCACACCATTCTCGGTAAAGTGGAGGGTCAGAGACAACCCCAAAAGGCCCTATCTACAAATCTGTTTCTATGCTTGATCACATAGCAGCAGCCACTGTACCAATACATTTTATGAATCTTCCTCTTTGCCACTGTCCCCTTACTTGACAAAAAACAATGTCTTTCTTGGGCTATTTCTGTACAGACATGTGATTTTGAAGCAGCATAGACGATTTAGATAGCGATTATTCAGGTAATGACTACTTCATTTGTTTTGTAAAAGATATCTATTACGATTCTCCGATAATCGTTAAACTGCCGCAAGGAACAGAATTGGTTCTTCTATCTCAAAATTTTGCTGTACCCTGATCTAAAGCATTCATATACTTTGAGTCAGTATTTCTAATTGTAGTAAGATTTTAATTACTATAGAAAAATATTTAGAAGTTAAAGTTTTGTTTAAACATTATAAAAGCTAAAACTAAAGCTAAGATAAAGGAATATAATTTAGATGTCAATTTAGGGCTAAGTACAGTTTGGGCATAATCCTTGCCAGGCATGCTAATACGAAAAGAATGTAAGAAAGTTGACTCCAAAAAATGGGATAAGATAGTAAACCATAAATTTTAAACTGGCAAAAGTATGCTTCAAAAACTAAGGGAAAACTAACACATTCCCAAATAAATAAAAACTGAAAGAATTCATTGGAAGTACACTTGCCCTACAAATGCTAAGCAGAATCCTTCAGTCTCTATAAATGAAAGAAACTAAACAGCAACATAAATCCACATGGAGAAATACAGATTGATGACAATTATAATTATAAATTTAAATATGAGCCAGTACAAATGTATTTTTCATAGAGTCTGTGATTTTGAAGTTGAATAAAACAGTAATTATAAGTATCTCTTGATGAGTACACAATGAATAAAGATGGAATTTGTATTTGAAACAAAACCAACCCCCCAAAAATAAAAACCAAAAGGGAAAGGAACAGAGCTACATGGGAGCAAGGTTTTTATAGACTATTGTAATCAAACTAGTTAATCAGAGTTAATAAATCAAGACATTATATATAATCCCCAGGGCAACTACAAAGAAAAGAACTCCAAAAAATATATTGAGAGAAACAAGGAACTTAGAGTGGAGCTCTAGAATATATTTATTTAACGGTAAAGGAGGTAATAATAGAGAAACATGGAACAAACCTGTGGGGGAAGGGGGAAGTGTATAACAATGAACATAAACCTTACCTTACCAGCAATGGCATTAAATGTAAGGCAGAAAATAACAGGATTGAGTTAATAACATTATGCTCCAATTATGCATGCTGTCTATAAGAGACATATTTTAGGTCCAAATTTACAAATGGGTTGAAAGTAAAAAGTGGAAAAATACTTATGCAAACAATAAGCAATAGAGAGTTGGAATGTCTATACTATTGGACAGAGTAAGCTAGTATTGTTTTGTTTTGTTTTGTTTTGTTTTTTGGGCATCACTGTCCTCTGGTGGTGGGAGTAGGAGGCCCAGCCTTTGCTCCTGTGGAGCTGCTGCTGGAATTGAACCTCCATCCCAGTGGGCCGCAGTCCCACTCACAACCACTACACCACCGGGGCTCAGCCAAGCTAGTATTTTTTATGGTAGAAATAAGCAGAGTCTATAACGATAAAATGCTAATCAAGAAGATAGACTACATGAAATAATAAAAACACAAAAGCTTATGTCACTGAAAACTTAAACCACTGACATTTAACTTACTATTAACAATAGTAGATGAACCAGAACTGAAGATTAAAATCAGTGGTCCAACAAGCATAGTCAGATGACAAACAATCAAGCAGCTCTCCTGCACACCCCTGCTACTTCCCAATCACTGTCTTGTGAAGTTGACTCTTCCAGCGATAATAGTGCATATATTGCTCTTGCTAGGTATTATGGAGTTGTATCCAACCCACAGCAGCCCTACACACAACAAATGAAGCAATGTCTAGTCCAGATGCATCCTCGCAACTGTGTCCGTGCTTGAGTCTTTTGTTGCAGTTATTGCGTCAATACACCTCGCTGAGGGACAGGGCAGGGGAGGAGAGGTGTTTTTGGATCCCCTCAAACCTAGTAGCAAGTTCAGTATTTAAGCTCTCGGCTGTTACAAAGGAGGTTGGTGGTCCAAAGCCACTAGCTACTATTTTTGTACATATATGGGAATATGTAATCATGTTTTTTATTTGGGAATAAACTATGGGAGTAAGATACCCCCTCCCAAACCATCTGTTTCACTATTTTTCTATTGGCTCTGTGTGGGTGAACTGGGGATTCAATTGTGCAGTTCATTTTCATCAATGATTATAATGATGATTAAGTAGATGGTTAGTTTTAGTTTTCTGTGGCTTAAGATTAGAAGTGATTCATTTCATTTGTTTTAAAATAAGCTTTGGGACACTGTCACATGTCTAAGTATGTACCAATTAAAATTAGAAGTCAAAACTTACTCACTTAACACTATACACATTTATTCTTCCAACTTGTGCAATTTAGTTCGTTAATGGCTGCACCAGATTCAGTTTTAACTGACTTTGATGTTGTTTTGGTGCCGTGGAGTCAGTTCTGACTGTGGTTATTAGTAAAAATAATAAGTTAATGTCACCAGCATTATCTGATGCAAGTATATATACTGTTCTATAATGAATGGTCCAAAGAGGTGTTTTGGAAATGATGTAACTCACATGCAACAACTTCAATATAAGTTGTTATACACAACATACCAAGTACATTAATTTTTAGAAAGAAATATGCTAAGTAAATATTATTAACTTCCCTGTAAATTACAATCAGGATCAACATATATCATACAACTGAATATTTACTCTGGAAACTCTATGGGGATGTTCTACTATGTCCTATAGGGTCATTATGAGCCAGAATAAACTACGGCAGTGACCTTTCGAACTTACATCCAGGTGCCCTGGAAGTTCAGTATTTAAGCTTTCAGCTGTTACAAAGGAGGTTGGTGGTCCAAAGCCACTAGCTACTCGGCAGGAGAAAGAAATGCGGTCATCTGCGTCAGTACAAATTACAGCTGCCGAGTTTGTTATGGGAAGTTCTGCTCTGTCTTTTATGATTGATAAGAGTTGGAATGAACACCATGGCAATGGATTGGTTTTTCACATGTGTCAGATATATCCTGACACTCATGTCTTTGCACAATATTCATTTAGCACACTGGAATCTGCAAACTCCAGAAAACATAGTCCTTGCATTCAAGAGTACAAAGCATACACACTGAGGAAACATCATTCTAGTTCCATCGCAGTCTATTTTTTTTGTTCCAATGGTGATAATTGAAAGAGCTGAGATGAGCCAGAACTGTCTAAAACAACATGAATTATACTCAAAAGAGAAATCTTGAGAATTCTGGGAAAATAATCAATAATCTGTATAAGTCACCTCGACCCTCCAAGCTGCAAACAATTGAAAATTAAGTAATGATCACTGAGAATATTTCAAAGTTGTCCCAAAGATTCCTCTGCTTTACTGTTAGTACTGTGTCACAGCCAACACTGAGAGGAAGAGGATGGTGTAGCTCATTGAGACTGAAGAACTTACAACATAGGCTTTAGTCACTTTCTTAAATGGTTATGGTGTTGCCCAGGCAAGGGGCTTTTCTCCTGAGTCTAATTCCAGGGATTTAATTGACAATGACGTTGTCTTTGCCAAGAAAAAAGAGGAAGAGGAGGAGGAGGGGGAGGAGAAGAGGAAGAAGAAGATGAAGAAGAAGAGCTATTGCATACTAATAATCCAATCCATCCTTGGACTATTAAAGAAAAGGACAAATTCAATAATTTTCTTTGTCTCTTGCATCCTCTAGCCCTCATGTGAAGCAATAACTTTCTTTATGAAGAGAGACACTCATCGCTTGTACCTTACTTCCAAGCATAATTGTTCTATGTTGTTATCACTTTGAAATATAAAGGACTTGAAGATTTCTTATAATGTTGTTATTAAACCCGGGTCAATTTTTAAAATTATATATAATTAAAATTGAGAATCTTTTGAGAGTTATATCTCTATACACCCATTTTATGATTTTTATGCATACAATTCAATGGCATGTGTTATATTCATCATGTTAGGCCATTATGTATAACCATTTTCAAAATTTTCCATAATACTTTATAGAAACTTAATATCCACCATGGGGGAGGGGAAAGCCTTCCCAATCTCCCTCCTTTCTATCTCAATGTATATCATTCAGTAGATGCGTGTCAAAACATTTGTCAGGATTTCATTTCTTTTAGTGTTAAATAGCATTCTATGACATAGAGGTAAGTCCCAAAGCACTGTTAATAGTTACCACTGTTACCAGCTCACACTTGCACAGGTCTAATCCAATCAAAATGCATCGCAATATGTCTCTGTCATCATAGAATAGCTGCAGATTAATAAAGTTCTCTTAGTTTCATTAAAATGTCCTTGACTTCTGAGGAGACTTATTATTTCAGTTAAATTCAAGTTAATATCAGCTCAGAAAGTTATGGCAACTCTTAAGGAATTCCAAGGTTTTGATTTTAATCTATTCAAGAAGGGCACAAGAGGATAATAGAAATTTACTGGGGGAAAAAATAAGAAAAAATTAAAACTGCATTGGTGATCATAAACCTCTTCATCTTCAAGGATTGTCTCAAGAGAATCTTGGAAAATCTTACCCTTCCACCCTACTGCCCTGATATTGCCCTTTTATTACTGAAACTCAAAGAGTGTTGTAACAGACCATGGTTAGACTCTTCCGAGGATGTAAAAACAGCTGTTTTATGTGACATGAATCAAAGGGCACAGAATTCTTAGGGAAGGGCTAGAGAGCTAGAAATAAAGCCGTCAGAACTTTGTAGACCTAGATGGAGGATATATGGTCAGAAGAGAGCAGAACCCCCACTTTTGATATTATTATTTAGTAGAAGCATCTATGATTTTCTAGCAATAAGTATTAGCTTACCCTTTTATCAATTTTGTTTATATATTCATTTTTGATGGATCTACTTTCTGGCAATAATGTAAACTGCTACAGCAAACATTGGTATGCAAATGTCTGCTTGTGTTCTTTCTTTCGTTGTTCCATTTTATGCCAAAAGAAAATCATGCAGGGTCATAAAGTAAATCTCTGCTTAACTTTTTGAGGAACTGACAATATGTTCTTCACAAAGGTTGTGCCATTTTGCATTTCCACCAAAAATGGACAAAAATTCCAATTCCTCCACATTTTTGGTACTTGCTATTTTCTTAAATGCAGCCATTCTTGGAGTGACGTGATATATTTCTTTGTGCTT
This sequence comes from Nesogale talazaci, assembly GCA_004026705.1. Lineage (NCBI taxonomy): Eukaryota > Metazoa > Chordata > Mammalia > Afrosoricida > Tenrecidae > Nesogale > Nesogale talazaci. The sequence continues at coordinate 18,728 of PVJH01010128.1, read as the reverse complement.
TGGATTAACACTTCTCTGAGTCAGAATGGATTCTAGGGCAGTGAGTTTGAGAAAGTGTTTGTTTGCATGAGTGAAAAAAGTGTTTGTGTTTGCTGGCTACTTGCACATCTTCTTTTGTAAAAATGTCTACTTGTAAATATCTATCTCCTGCTGCTTTTGGGGTTGTTTTTATTTTATTGTTAGAAATTAAATCTTTGTACGATAGATGGTTCTCAAAACTATTTTCCCAGTCTGTACATTGTATACTGGTTTTGCTGATAAAGTTTTTTGATACACAATAGATTGATCTATTTTGTCTTTATGCTAAGAATCCATTTTCAAAAACTGGACCCTGGGGCACTATCACAGAGTTGTTTTATCTGTGTTTTATGATTTTAGTTCTGCTATTTAGGTGCTTAAACCACTTTGAGTTAATTTTTGAATGTGATTGAGGCATCAATCCAACTACATTCTGTTAAACTTCATAAATGTAACCATTTATAGATATGTTTATGGGCTTCAAGATCAATGCATTGAAGATAACAACTTTAGACTACATTTCACTACCTTGATATTTAAGTTCACAAGATCTATTTAAGTTGCTAAATGGGTGCCCCGATCCATGAGAAACCAACTATACCATCTTCTGATTTGCCTTAAACATTCTATTTCCTAAGTAATTAAAGCAAAATGCACTCAAATGCAGAATAAGTCTGTAGTCTATTGCCTGAAATAGAATGACTTTTTTTGGCCTGTTGTTATATATAACTTGAATTACACTTTGGGGACTTTCTTCACTATCCACAGTGTAATAGGCTGAACTCGAACTCTTCTGGGGCTCTAGAGTGTCCCAACTATCACTTGATGAAGGATGATGTTATCTTTTACAGAGACTTAATTTCAGCCAAAGCATGTGAATGTGGCTTTGAAGTGAACTCCCAGCCATGCCAACACAGAGCCATACTCTACGGGAGGGGAAGTTGGCCCTGTGAGTTTCTGACACTTCAACTTCTTACAAGAGTAGAGAGTCTTTTCTCTGCCCACGGCGCCTCTGTGTGTAACACCTAAGCCACCCGGCTTCTAAATAAAGCTTAAAGAGCAAGTGTACATTCTTCCCAAATTTATCTCTGTACATCCTCTACACATTAGGAGTTGGGATTAGACAAGTATCATATAATAACTTTTCTGAAAGAACTCAGAGTCTTATGGGAAACTTCTCTGACACACTATTTGAAAAAGAACTATAGAGACATTTAGGTAAAAGCAATTACTTTTCATTTCTCAAAAATGTCCAGTATTAATGGCTCATATCATTGTACTTCCTAATACAAAACACCCACATAATCCTAAAAGTATTTGAGAAAAGCATATATCTAATCTCTGCTCAGTTCAACTAAATAGCAATAGTAAAATTAGAGGAAAAATTAGTAACGCTGTTAATCTCCAACATTGTTCACCAAAGAGAAAAACAGAAAAGAGCTGCTAATCAGAGTAAGAACTCTAAGAAGTTAAAAATAAGTATCAATGCATGACTGGGAGGTGTATGTAGACTCACTCTAATTAGGAATCGACTTGACAGCTTCTAACCACAACACGAGTTGGGACAGACTTGATGGCAACAAAGAATAAGTCAAAAGGTATTTGTAAGGCACAGACACACTAAAAGCAATTGAACATCAAAAAATGGTCCAGCAACCCACCTTTCTGTGCTCTGAAATCTATATTTAGAAACCTGTTCCTTTGGCTTATCTCTATGTTAAAATTATAGAGACACACATGGAAGCCTGGTGGCATAGTGGGCTACCCATTGAGCTGTTGGTCACCAGATTGTTGGTTCACACCCACCAGCAGCTCTTTGGCAGCATAATGATTTCAAGTATCAGAAATGATTAAATAGTTCCGCCCTGGTCTATAGGTCCCTGAGTCAGAATAAGACAAAGGTATCCAAATGAGGAAGGCCCTCAACAATATAGATTGACACAGTCAATGCGACAATGGGCTCAAACAGAATGAAAATCATGAGATAGACATATGACTGGGAGGTGCATTTAGAGTCACTGTAATGAGGAATTAACTTGATAGAATCCAACAACAACAACATGAGTTGGAACAGACTTGATGGCAGTGAGAATAAGGAAAAAGGTATTACTACAAAATCATAGAAGCCTTTATTGAGCAGACATCAAAATCAATGTGTTTCTCAACACATCCTCCTTCTAGGCCTGTACACGGTTGGAAGTAGTGTTTCCATATCAATACCTTCCTACGAAGAATTCTGTACTCTTTGATTCCTATCACATGAAATCAGGTGTTTTGACATTTTCAAGATACTTAAAGTATGCACCTTTCTAATGCCCTCTTTGTTAAGGGAACAAAATGAGGTTTCAGGGGTCAAGATGGAGTAGTTTCCCAGCAACATTCTCTTAGGACAGCCCTTTCTTCCATCAGTGAACAAGCGGGTATTAGGGGGTGCGGTGGGTGGGGCGGGGGGAGGCAGAAAAACATCCCTGTGTGCAGATTTCCTGACAATTTTCTTCCTAATGCAGTTTTAACTTTTCATGAAATTTCTTTATAATAAGCCTCCAAAATTTTCCTGTATCCTTTGAGGAAAAAAAATTATCAAGATAGCCCTTTAGGAGTCCGTTTAACAATCACCATGAACTTTTTAGCTGACTACTCTGCTTTAACTATCTAAGCAGATCACCTTGGAAACCATTGCTTTGACTAAACCTTTTTGAAAGCACCCTCGCAAGAATAAGACAAGTGTGTTGGTGGAAAGCAGGTCTGCAGTCATCTATGCATCACAGAGACAGGTTCCGACATGGTTTGTTTGGAATAAAGTTGTACCTGCCCAAACAAGAATGTTAGTTGCTATGCATTTTGATTTGCCTTCTTGTGGGTGCATACTCCTTCATAAAAAGAATACTTAATAAGGCATAAAATATATATAACCAATATTGTCAATAAATGATGAAAATATGAGCAAGAGGTGACAAAAACTAAGCCACATAAAAATTCCCAGAAAAAGATGAAGTAAAGAATAGAAGATTCCTAACACATGGGATGTAGGATTGCACCGATCTCATATTGCGGACTGGAAGTTTTTGGCATCCAAATAGTTAACATGGTAATAGAAAAATAATAGGTGAAAATGGGACTATCACAGTAATAAAAATGAAGAAACTACTCAAATAAGCAAACATAGGCAAATAACAAAATCATCATGCTGATAAAAATACCAACACTGCACACACTTATAATTCCAATTATATGAAATTTTACAGAAAGCAGAATGAATGGATGGTGTTTAAATCAGAATAATGAATGCTTTGGATGAAGGTGGGGAAAATCAATTGGCTGAAGCATGGAGAATTTTGTGGTGAGATGGAAAAATGCTAAAATTCATTACACTATGTTTTTAATAGGTCCATTTATCAAAGGTATATTTCTATTGAATTACTTTAAGTAGATCTTTCAAGTAAAATTGATAAAAATTAATGTTTAAAACAAAAACAGTTATGTGTTATCAAAAAGTGTCTTCAAAAGACTCTGGCATTGATTAGGTGTAAGACCTCTCCTGTGTCTCTATTTCTGAATCTAAATTAAAATTAAGTATATCATCTACTTTCTATGAGTAAATTACTTTTAAAATAATACCAATAGCACTCTTACCATATTAATCACTCTTTAATGGATTCATTTTCCTGATTTCACAGTAGAAGAGACTCACATGTCCTGTAAGTCTAACACAGCTAGGCACCTGACTCTGAAGCACAGCATTTGTGAAGACAACCATGACAAGATCGATGAAAAAAAAATGGGTGCATAAACAATTGTGGTAAAGGGAGTTGATGGTGCCCAGCTATTAAAGCAACTAACGAGCAGAGAAGTAACCAAGTCCACTTGGAAGAAGAACACCAGCCTGTGTTATCCTGAGTTGTCGACAGGATCAGGTACCAAGCATCAAAAGACACAAAACAAACAAATATACTGTTGCAATGCTAGAGCTCAGAGTGGAGACCCAAAACACATCTGTAGATAATTGGACATTCCCTCACAGAAGATTCACAAGGAAGGAACTAGTCAGTCAGTCAAGGTGAAACATAGCATCAATGGAACACACAACATTCTTCTTATTCTTTAATGCTCCATCTCCCACCATCCCACCTCCCAGCCACTATCATGACCCCGGTTCTACATCACAAATCTGGCTAGCCTGTAGCATGGACACTGGTACATGTAAGAGCTCTCGAACCAAGGAATCCAGAATAGTAAGGGGAGTAGTGATACCAAGAGGGTAGGAGGAATGTGAGGGGCGAGGGGGAGAAATGGAGAACTCACTACAATAATATATTTATAGTGCCCTCCCCCAAGGGTACAAAAAAACAAATGTGAGCAAAGGGAGAAAATGGATGGTGTGTTACATGAAGACAATAATAATTTATAATTTATCAGGGTTCTGAGGGTGGGAGTGGGAGGGTAACAAAAGGAGCTGATACCAAGGACTCAAATAGAAAGAAAATGTCTTGAAACTCATGTAATGGTAACATATGTACAAATATGTTTGATACAATTGATGTATGGATCATGATAAGAGCTATAGAGGTCCCAATAAAATGATTTTTAGTCATTAGATAAATGACAAAAGTGTGAAACTAAGAGACCTGGGGAGCTGCAATATTGGGGAAAGGAAAATGAGTCAGTGAAGGCATTTCCATAACCTTCTGGAGGCACAGAGGCACCCAGAGATGAACCATGCGTGACATGGGAGAAGCCGCTTTCAAGAAGGGAGGCGTGAGGCTGGCAACTGCTCCAGAGAGGTCAAGCCAGATTAAAATTGAAAAGAGAGAGAGGGAGACAGGGAGATGGGAGAAATTTCTTCATGATATATTGTTGCTGGAGACATTTTAAATTAAAAGAAGAAATCACATTTCTTGTCCTTCATGTGAAATGAATAGCTAAGGAAACTAAGTTAGGCAGGTAATAAAAGAATTGAAGACTGAGCATCATCTGAAGCTTTGGAGAAAAGAATAAAAAATTACATTTGCCAAGAGGCTTAGAGGGCTTCAGTTTGTAGATATTGATATTCCTAAATTTCAAAATGACCCTGAAGGTAAATTCTTGGTTTTCTTTTTGCTGTTGCTAGTTGCCAGTGAGCAGGTTCTGACTCAGAGCAAATCCCACTGTGAAGAGTAGAGAGGCTGCATAGGACACAGCCTCTTAGAAACAATCATTGGAGCGAACTTGCTAGGCACCCTACTGGCGGGTTTGAACTTTCAACCTTCTGGCTAGTAGTGAAACCATTTGCTGCTCCTAGAGATTCCAACCCTTCTTAAATGCACAATTATACAAATCTATTATGCATTGAAGCACAATTGGGGACATCTTTCTTGGTCTGAATTATAACAAGCAAAGAGTGGAAAGAAGTATCTAGGGGGAGAAAGTGTCTTTTATGTAAAAGTCATGCAATTAGTCACCAGCATACGAGAGTGTGAGAAGTCCACTGAAAAGAAGTAAATCATATCAGTCTTTGAGAAGCAAAGTATTTTTGGAAATTTTCTTCTCTAAGAGGTAAGAAAATCCTATGATCCTTGAAGTTATGTCAGAAGTCCTTCTGATGTATGTCATGACAACTATTGGTATGCCTGAATTCCTTTAATATATACTGAATATGCCACTGACATACCAGGAAAACAAAGTCATAAGTGGGTCAAAATTCACCAGCTGAAAAAATAATTAGACTTATCTTGGTCATTTCTTTATCGCATATGGGGAGAAAACTGAGAACAGAGTTAGCCCACTTTCACTTTGAAGTAAAAGTGAGACCCCACTGGGACTGGGCTTCCAAAGGAAATGGTGCTTGTCATCCACCTGATGAAAGTTTTCACTAATCGCCAGCTCTTAACAGAAAATCTGAAAGCAGAATTCAAGAGAAAGAGGAAAAATTCCCATGAGCTATAATAATACCAGGAAGCTAAATATTTTAACCAAACAAACAGTCTGCCCTAGTTGTTTGCTGGTTGAGTTTCCAAGGCAAACACAATAACCCAGCGATTTTTGGAAAAATAGGTGACAGCAATACTGTCAGAGTGTCTTGAAGAGTATGTACTCAATTGTCCCTTTCTTTTGTGATCCTTGGTTGTCTGTACTTCACAATAGTAAAGGGTTGGGGTAAAGGGGGAATGCAGAACTCTTCAAGATTCCTGAAGGTTCTCAAAATTAAATGGAGGTGATGACTCTAATTACTCATGCATGTACATCTTCGTTTCTTCAGGAAATGACCTCAGGAAAAAATTGAACAAATTCAAGTGGTTCTATCCATGAGTGTTAGCTTCGTTTTCTTGCTTTCTAAATGAATGAATAGCTTTTACTTAATTTCCTCGTGATCTCACCTAGTTCTACCAACTATTCTTGCAATCAGAGAGAAGCCTTGTGGCAAAGACACTCTGCTGCACAGCACAGTCACTAAGTGACTTCCAGCTAAGCCAACTTCCATGCAAGAATGACAAAGACTGTCAACAAGAACAACAACAAAAATCCCCAAAGAAGTGTAGAAGAGACCAGGTAGGGTGGGAGGTAGGTTAGGGATGGGGAGAGAACGTGAACCTGATTTTACTATGTCCATGTTTTACATGATTTTAAAACTATTCTTTCTGGATCACTGCTTTATTAAATTAAGACACCTTTATACAATATCTAGCATACGTTGAACAGTGAGTGGGTGACTAAAAATATAGAACATGTTTTTCTTTGTCAGGAGCTCCTTCCTCAAAATCCTATCCTTCAACCCTCTGTTCCATCGCCCCAGGGTTAGAATCTTGGCATTTAAGGGAGGTTAATTTAGTTGCAATTATTTTTCTGTAAGTAATAAGGTATAATTCTCATAGCATTTAAAACTAGGTAATAATTGGGAGACCATATAAACTAAGGTACTAAAATATCTAGAGTGAGATTTAATTCACATTATCATTAGCATAAAGGAAATCCACAGAAACCTTGTAATTTAAAAGGCTGCTACATCTCATCTTGTTCCTGCTGTGTTCAACATGGGAAGTTCTGCTAGAGCTTTCAGCCTCCTTTGTCCAACCGCCCAGACCCTCTGCATTGAGTATCTTCTTTGAAATTTATTGTACCCCAGTAAGGGCATCTTATGAGAGGAAAGCATGTGAAGAGGGTTTTATCAAGGTGTTGAAACATTTTGGAGCTGATGTCAGAAAATCAGTGTAATAGATGGTGTGACTTTTATCCACGGGGACCTGCTCAGTAAAAACTGTTCCTCCTTCATTCACATTTCTTAAGAAACACTATAAGCAAAAAGCCAAACCAAGTCATTTCATTTTTTTAATTGGCAAATCACCAACTGTTAAGGGAAATTAATAAAGACAAACCTAATTTCTTCTCAGCTATATATTGGATTTTATCAGAATTTAATTTTACAAAGAATCACAAAAGATCTGGGCAAATCTGATTGATCTACTCTCTTCTTATGCACTTTATGAGTATTTCTTGCTTTTTTCACTATGAGTTTTTTCTGTGAAATTTTCTCTTCATGTATCACCTTAACTTGTTAAACAACATGTAAAAAATGGGGAAAATAGCATTTTAAAACTATGGGCTAACAATATATATTATTTTATTAAGTCTTACAACATTTCAAGCAGTTGTAATTGACACTGTTTTATAAATGTGGACATGCATGCTCTGAGGAATGAAGTAGCTTGTCTATATCTGAGACAAGAACTCTGTTTCCTTATGAAATGGAATTATCCACCAGCACAATAATTAACATCCTACACTCAAAACTACTGAAGAGCGCACAGTTTCCAAGTATTGGATGTAAATACTGGTAACAACACTAGACTTTTCAGGTCTGTATAATATAATGAAAGAATGACATCCTGAGGGATCCTTTTTCCCCTTCCATAACAAAATTGTTTCAATTAAGCATAAGGCCACCTTTGACATAGTTATTATCAAGATACAAATATGTGACTGTATTATGCAAATGATAGAGCCCTTTATAAATGCTTGCTTTTACTCTCCTCTAACATTTCTGGGGAACTATGTCTACAACATTTAACATAATCTGTTCTACTTAAGCTTACCATTTATATAAATACACACAACAAGCAATTATTTTGAAATATAGTCTGGTAGCTTGGCTATCTCTCCTATTAAGATGATCAATAGTGTCAAAGGCAGGTACAGCAAAACACTGGTCATTTCTTTCTTCAGGCCAATAAAACCTAACTGGTACACATGCTGATTCTGGTTTCATTTATTATCTTCACTACATGCCTTTAAAAGGACTTGGGAAATCCAAATGTCCATTCATTAAAAACATAGAGTCTGTTGCATTCATGGATGCTGTGTAGGTAAATACTTGTGTATTTCACTTAGTCACATTTTCCTAAGTAAGGCTACAACACAAACTAGAATGACATGTGATTTAATCTTTCCTTCGTAAGAATAGTCTTTTTATCCAAGATGCCATTCCAAGGTCATTCCAAGCAGCGCCAAGTTCACTGTTTCAAACAAAGGTGAATTAATGTCCAAGCTCTCCTGAATAACACAATTTAACAACAGCAACAAACCAGCTACTAAATCGGGGGCTTATGTTTTGAGTTCTCTCTGGTCATAAGATTTAAAGTATTTGCTCAATACTGATTTTTTTGACTTGAATAAGTGAAAATGGCATCAGGCACACTGGAATTTCACAGATGCAAAGATCATCATCTTTGGGAGGTAGTTCAACATCTACTCGATCTACCCAGCAATAATCTATGAATAACTTTCTGGTAATGTTGCAATTTGCTTAAAGATCAGAGAATAGTAAACTGGAATTACAGCCAATATTTTGGTGTTTCAGCCCAGCTTTCCTTCAATTTTAATTTTCTCTCTCCCTCTCTCTCTCTTTTTCTTTTTTAATGATGATAATCTACGTAGGATATCTACACATTATTTCTTATTATAAAGTAGGAGTAGATGAAATTTAGACATTGCATTGAGGAGGTAGTAAGAAAAAGAAAAGGTTCACTGCTGTAACATTCTTATGACTATCACACTGCTCTTCTTGGATTCCAGCACAGTGATATCCAAAATAAAAACACTCTTATGCTTCCCACATATCTAAATAACATATGAGAAGACTTGATCTCAGTGTCATAGCACAGCCAGCTTATATGTGACAAAGAAGATTTTTTAATATAAGATGGCAGAACCTGTACTTTCCCCCATTGATACATCATTTTAAGGGTATATTTGATTGTCAAACTATATCTAATTTTAAAAGTGAATTATATGTAATTGTAAGAGGACTCATCTTCTGGCATTACATTGGACAAGGTTCTGTGGCTATTCATGGGGCTTTCGATATCTGACAAGGTTTTGAAGCTCTCCCTAGCATGTTCAGTGGCTAATTTCTCTAAAATGTACAACATATCCTTTCTTTGTAGTCTGTTCACAGTATGCTGAGATTTGTTCACTTTGGGTGATCCTGCTGGTATTTTAAATACCAGTGACCTAACTTCTAGCATCACAGTAAAGAAATAGAGAAGACAGTTTCTTGGCCAACTCCCTATTTGCACCCTTTCCAGAGAAAAGTGACCCAACAGGATCCTCAAACTATAGAACAACATCTTTAAAATTTGGCTGAGGATCAGCCAACAACATTTGTAGAGATCCATTGGCAGGGAGATGCCAGAGGAAGTGAATCAGAAGAGGAGGAAGAAAAAGGAAAATCATTGTTGGTGCCAGATGGATCTTGGTCTACACAAACGATAAGAGAAAGATATTTACCTGTGCTTCATTGACTGTGCCAAGGTACACAACTCTGCAGCTCCACAATGGACAGTCTGAATGCACAATGGAAAGCTTGCGCATTCCAGAACACTTCATTGTGCTCATGTAGAACTTGCATACGGACCAAGAGGTAATTGAGTGACAAGGACAAGAGTTTAAAGTATGGTTTAAATTCAGGAAAGGTGAGAGCATGGGTGTATTCTCTCACCATACTTACCCGATCTGTATGCAGAGCAAATAATCAGAGTGCTGCGATATCAGGATTTGGGCAAGCCATATTAACAACCTGGGACACACAGTTGATACAATCTTGCTTGATGAAAATGAGGAGTATGTGAAGCACTTGCTGATGAAGGCCAATGATGATGGCTTTCAGAATGTATTGCAATTCTATTCGAACATGACCCAAACCGTCAAAACTGGTAGCATTAGGATAGATAAGAAAAAAATTAAAGTCATCAAGGATTTTGTCTTGCTTGAATCTACAATAAATGATTATAGAAGCAGCAACCAAAAGATAAAACGATGCATTACATTGTGTAAATCTACTGCACTTGAATTCTTTAAAGTGATGAAAAGAAAGGAGGCTACTTTGAGGACTCAGGTGTGTCTGACTGACACCACGATATTCTTAATCACCTCATATGAATGTGAATGTTGGGCATTAAAAGAGGAATACTGAAGAACAATGGATGCATTTGAATTGTGGTGCTAGCAAAGCATGATGAAAGTACCATGGACTTCCAAAATAACCAAAAAGCATGTCTTGAAAGCAGAGCAACCAGAATCCTCCTTAGAAGAAAGTCTAATGAAACTTGGCCTCATAACTTTGGACATGTTCTCAAGAAAGGCCAGACCCTAGAAAAGGGCATCATAAGGTAGAAAAACAGTAAAAAAGAGAGGGGGACCCTTGATAAGTGGATTGACCCAACAACTACAATAATAGGATCAAACATAACGATTGTGAAGATGGTGCTGGACTATGCAGTGTTCTTGGAGGCTAACAGCAGCACATGTAAATTATATTCTTATGCTATTCATACCAGAAGAATTAAACACATTAATCTACTATGCATTGGCCTTGGGTTGTATTTAAATGGATAGCTCGTATTTTTTTTAAAGAGCTAGCATGCTAAAAGGAAAGTAATATATATAAATATTTTTTAAAAAAATATTCATTTAACATATTTTTATAGAATATCTATTCTGTAGAAAAGCCCAGGAGGGTGCCAAGGATGTAAATGGCACATTCTCCTCCTTTAAAGTCTTGCAGTGCCAAATACCTGGCAGTATTTAAATGCAACCATCAGCTAGAGCACTGCACCCTAAAAAAGGCGTGGATGACTCCACAATCCTGTGAGCATGGCCCTATTTCTTAGAAAGAGTTGGTGCACCATTAGCATCCACACACGCAGGATCCTGTAACTCTAAAGTCTGATCATTTGCAAATAAATCCCTGGGGCATTTATTCTCTTGACACAATTTTATAGCAAAGAAACCTTTCTTTTAAAAACTCCATACTTTCTTTTCCAACAATAGAGTTTATGTCTTTTAAAGGTTGATTTTCCCCACAAAGAAACAATTTCTATCACTTCATAAAAAAACTATCTATAAACTCTCTCCTGACAAACCACCCTTCTAATTCTAGTTACATCACAGCCTTCAAGTCCTTGACTGAGTGCTGCAGAGGTCGACTCACCTCAGGTAGGAGAACCACAGGAAATAATTGTATACACCAAAAGTAGTAGAAATAGGCGAAGGAACAATGACACCCTCGATATTCTTTTTACTCTACTTAGCTATGAAAAATTATATTCAAAGTAGTGAATATTAATTTAGTTCTTACTTCCATCCCAAGCATGGATCTGGGGTTTTGTGTGCATTAAATCATTAGTAAAACAATTGTACAATCACTTTTTTATTGGGCACCAGTATTATTCCCATCATATAGATGAAAAAAACTGAGGTACAGGATGGTTAAATAACATGTCTACGTTCACAGGAGTAGAGACATCAGAGTCATGTTTTAGTTCAGGTAGTTGGGGCAAAGACTAAACTAATATACACACAACTGAGGAGAAATGGTCCTATAGGTGAAAAATAAATGCAAGCTGTCAGCTCTAGAGTCAATTGCAACACACAGACATCCTGTGGGGCAGAAGATCCTGAGGCTGTAAATCTTCATAGGGGCAGGCAGTTGCATCATTCTAGGCTGGAACAACTGGTGGGTTTGAGCTGTCAAGTTGTGGTTACTAAGTAAGGACGAGACAAGTTTAAATGAGGTTGAGACAACCACCAAGGCAGGAGATATGTAGAGATGATGACTTTCTGCAGTCTGGAATACTTTCTGCATATCAGAATATAACAAGATCTAAAGAACCGTGGAGATTAGTAAAGCACCCAAAGACTTCCTGGTGGGTAAGTTTTATGATTTACCACTTATTTCTGTTCAGTATCAAATTTCAAATTATTCAATTTAGAATTTAAGATCATTGCCACCTAGTCTCTCCCTAACTCTTCAGTCCAGCAACTCAAACTACCAGGTGGTACCTGGAAGAGGAACTCAACTTTCTACCCTCAAACCTCTGCTAACACTATTCCTACTTTACTAAGTCTAATTCATTCTTCCATACTAACCTTCTCACATTTCTTCTTCCAGCTAAAAGTCACGCTTTTGTTGCTAAGTGTCATCGAAGTGATTCCAAGCCATATCAGTCTTCTACAAAATAGAAGGAAACGCTGCCTGGTCCTTCATCGGACTCACAATTGTTCTATGCCTAAACCCATTGTGGTAACCCCTGGGTCAATCCCCTTTGTTAAAGGCCGTCCTCTCAAATTATTTTAAAAATATGATGCCCTTCTGGAGGAACTGTTATCTCCTGAACACATATCCAAAATATGTAAGATGAAGTCTCACCATCCTTGTCTCTATGGTGCACTCCGACTGTACTTCTTCCAAGACAGATTGCTTTGTCCTTTTAGTAGTTCATGACATTTTCAACATTTTTCTCCAGCACCACGCTTCTAATTGGTAGTCATGTATTCTTGTAAATGCTTTAAGAGCTGGGCCTATAGAAGAGTGAAACATATTCTTCTCCACTATAGTGAGAAATGACTCCATGACAGTGAGATATCTTCTTTCTTCTCTACTAGCAACTGCTATAGGGTCAAATCTGTGAAAAATTCACATGTGAAAATGTGTTTACAATGGATGGCACATAACACGTTTAATAATAATTTATTAAATGAATCCAGGCAGAGAGAATAAAAGATAGCTCTGTAAGACTTAATTCCAAAACTGGGCACCCGAAGGCACCATAGTTAGTTCAAGAAATCATTTAATATGTCAAAGGAAATTCAGCAATCCACAACATCTGCACATTCACATAAGCTATGAATTCAAAGTAGTTCACAGGTTCAGTTTCAATATTACATCTTTTCAAATGATGCCGTATCATTGTGAAAAACTATGTTCTACACAGTTTCTCAATTAAAGTGAAGTAAAAATTGAGGAAGAGAAAATGAGGACAGTGATAAGCAAATCATTATGAATTTTGAGAAAACATGTTGTAGTCACTAGGATACATATCCTACTACAACGTCAAAGGGACTATTTAAAAATGAAATCATTTTTTAGTAACTTTTTCTTCGGACTGATGTGTTTTTACATACTGTTTCCTTTTTATCTTGTGAAATTGAGAGGTGATAATTATAGAAATGAACAATCTCACTTTTCCGTTTTCTTGGCTTTAAAATTTTTGTGTGAGAGTATCTGCTGCATAAGATTTCCTAAAAGTATTGAGAAGCAAGAATGCAACTCCGAGAACTAATGTACATATGACCCCAACCATGATAACTTCCGTTGCCTTAGATGCATGTGAAAGTTAGACATTGTCTAAAGAAGATCAAAGCAGCACTGATGCATTTCAATGGCGGTGCTCATGAAGAATATAGGGGTCTAAGGGCTTGTCCCCAATCTCAATGTTTTAGACAGCCGCCCCTTCCCATAGAGGTATTTACTTTGGAGGACAGCACTCAAACTGCAGTTCAGAGAGAGGGACTTGTCTGACTAGAACACATGGGAGCACATGAAGGGGGAGGAAGAGTGAGAGGAGCACATCCTGACCTACCAGAACAGCCAGTGTAAAGAGAGAACCCTATGGTCAGCTCCACAATGAGACATGATGTTCCTTGCAGACCGAAGGCCCTATGGGGGACAACACTGGAGATACAGAGTCAAGATTACCCGTCACACTTTGGCAAAACACTGAGGGCATGCAGCAGAGCAGCAGACGAGCAGAGCATGGAGGTTCCAAGGGAGTGCCAAGGGTAGACTTTGAGGCCTGCGCACGACACCCCATCAGACTCAACCAGAGGATACTAATAGAGGTCAACAAACAGACCTTGAATTATTTATATTTTCTTTTTATTATTATTTTTATTTTTTTTACTTATCTATATATTGTTCGGGTCAATCACTTTTTGTTGTCATAGTTGTTTTCTTTTGTCACTTCATCTTGCTAGGTCTTATTTTTTTTTTGGTGGGGGGGCATCACTGCCCTCTGGTGGTGGGAGTAGGAGGCCCAGCCTTTGCTCCTGTGGAGCTGGAATTGAACCTTCATCCCAGTGGGCCGCAGTCCCGCGCACAACCACTACGCCACCGGGACTCAGCCCGCTATGTCTTATTTTTTTGTGCATATATTATCTCTGCATCTCTAGCTAGATAGGCAGGATAAAAAGTCTGGAGGAGAAAATGGGACCAATGATTCTGGGGGAGAGGGAACATGGAAGAGAGGGAGGTGGGGGTGGGGAAAGGAGGTGGTGTTGATCAACCCAGGGCCAAGGGAATAACAAGTGATGTAAAATCAGTGGCAATGAGGGTGTGAGAGGCCTGGAAAGGATTGATCAAGAGTAATGTAACTGAAAGAAATTACTAAAACCCAAATGAAGGCTGAGCAAGATAGTGGCAGAAGAGGAAAGTAAAAGGATATAGAGGAAAGAAATGGGACGCAAAAGGCATTCAGAGGTGTAAATACAGCCATTTACACAGGTAAATGTATTCATATGTGAGGGTTAGTATTAAGGCAGCAGATGGACATTGAGCCTCCATTCAAGTACTCCCTCAATGCAAGGACACTTTGCTCTATTAAATTGGCATTCCATGATGATCACATTCTCAACATGATTGCTGAAGACAAATGTGTGCATAAGCAAAAGTGGTGAAGAAAGCTGATAGTGCCTGGCTTTGAAAAAATATAGTGTCTGGGGTCTCAAAGGTATTGAAGATAAACAAATGGCCATCTAGCTGAGAAGCAACAAAGCCCATGTGGAAGAAGCACATCAGCCTGTGTGACCATAAGGAGTTGAAGGGATCGATTATCAGGCATCAAAGAACAAAAAGTCATATTATTGTGTGCCCACCTTCCTGATATGATCACTAAAGACAAATGTGTGCATATGCAAATGTGGTGAAGAAAGTTGATGGTACCTGACTATCAAAAGACATACCATCTGGTGTCTTAAAGGCTTGAAGTTAAACAACGACCATCTAGCTGAGAAGCAACAAAACCCACAGGGAAGAAGCACAGCAGCCTGTGTAATGAAGAGATGTCAAAGAGATCAGGGATCAGGCATCAAATAACTAGAAATGATATCATTGTACATGAGGGGGAGTACAGATTGGAGATGGGGAGGGCCATAGGGACGAGATGAGCCAGTCAGGGTGCAGAACAGGAATGATGAAACAAACAACTTTCCTCTACTTCCTCAATGTGTCCTCCAACACCCCTCCCATCCCCACTATCATCCCAATTCTACCTTACATATCTGGCTATACCAGCAGATTTACACTAGTACTGATAGGAAGTAGAAACACAGGGGATTTAGGACAGATGGTCCATTTAGGACCAGTGATGAGAGTGGTGATACCAGGAAGGTGAAGGGAAGATGGGGTAGAAAGGGGGAGTCTATTATAAAGATCTACATATTAACCTCCTCCCTGGGGTCCAGACAACAAGAAAGTGTGAGAAGGGAGAAATCAGACAGTATAAGATATGACAAAATAATGATCATTCATAACTTACTAAAAGTCCATGAGAGAGGGGGGTGAAGCAGGAGGGGTAAAATGAGGAGCTTCTGAATCCAAGGACTTAATTAGAAATCAAATGTTTTGAGAATGATGAGGGCAACAAATGTACAAATGTGCTTGACATACAATGGATAAATATGTGGATTGTGATAAGAGTTGTATGAGCCACCAATAAAATTATTTTTTAATAATGTTGAAAATGCCATGGACTGCCAAAAGAACAAAGAAATCTATCTGAGAATAAGCATTGCCAGAGTGCTCCTTAGAGGCAAGGATGGGGAGACATCATCTTACATACTTTGCACTAGCTGTCAGAAGAGACAAGTAACTCGAGAAGTAGATCAAGCTTAATAGAAAAGCAGCAAAAAAGAGAAAAACCCTGAAAGAGATAGTCTGACATGGTGGCTGTAATAATGGGCTCAGGCATAGGAATAACTGTAAGGATAGTGGAGAACCAGGCAATGTTTGGTTCTGTTGTGCACAGAGGCACTATAGTTCTGAGCTGACTCAATGGCAACAACATTCATTTTCTTTTTTGTCATTATTCCACCACAACTATCTTTTGGGGGGTATCACTGCCCCCTGGTGGGAGTGGGAGGCCCAGCCTTACCCAACACCAAAATTATCTTAACCCAATCTCTCCACCAAAGCTTCCTGTGCAATCTTCCCAGTTACCACTGTCAATTTTACCTCACATGTTGTTGTTATTAGGTGCCATGAAATCAGTTCTGACTCATAGCGACCATTTGCACAACAGAACAAAGCACTGCACAGTCTGACACTATTCTTGTAATTGCTTCTATGCCCGAGCTCATTATTACAACCCCTGGGGCAATTCATGTCATTGAGGGCCTTCTACTTTATTCCTGGCCCGTCAGTTTACCAAGCATTATCTCCTTAGCTAGGGATTGGTTACAACTGACAAAATATTCAAAGTATGATATAAGATGAAGTCTTGCCAGACTTGTCTTTAAGGAACGCTTTGGCTGTCCTTCTTCCAAGACAGAAGGGTTTATCCTTTCAGAAGTACTTGGTATTTCAATGTTCTTCCCCAGCACCATAATTAAAATGCATCAATTCTTCAACTTTGGTCTACCTTATTCAACATTCAAATCTCCCATGCATATGAGACTTTGGAATATATCCTGGCTTGGGTCATGATCTTTTAGACAGCTGCTTCCAAGAGCATTGACTATCCAAGAAAAACGAAATCCTTGACCATTTCACCATTTTCTCCATTTACCTATCAGTACTGTTGTGGGGATTTTGGTTTTCTTCACATTGAGCTGTACAAGTTCCACATGTTTCCAATCCAATGTTGTGGAATTCCCATCCTTATCAAGTTTATCCATATTTCTTATGGTTCACTCAGTCAATAAAGCATAAATAATCAACTTTCTGGCATTCTCAGCTATAGCATCAACAATGCTATACCTTGTTCCATGTCCTCATCTAGATCCAGCCTGAACTTCTGGCAGTTCCCTTTCTTTTTGTGCTGCCATTATTGAGGATGATTATCAGCAAAATTTTACTTCTGTGTGTTATCAGTTGTGTTTTTCTGTAGTTTGAGTATTTTGTTAGGTCACATTTCTTTGGAATGGTATAAAGATGGATCTCTTCCAACCAACTGACAAAGTAGATTTCTTCCAAATTTTCTGGAATAGATGAGTGAGTGTTTGCAATACTTTATTGAGTTGTTGATACATTTCCAATGGCATTTCATCAATTCCTCGAGTCTTGTTTTTGACTAACGCATTTGTGACACTTGAAATTCTTGCACCACCATTGGTGCTTGCTTAAATGCTACCACGTGAATGGTGGACTGATGACTGGTTCTTTGTGGTTCAGTGACTCATTCTTTCCATCTTCTTTAGATGCTTCCTATATCAGTCACTATTTTACCCACAGTCTCTTTCAAGATTTTAACTCAAGCCTTGACTTTTTTCTTAAGTTATTTACGTTTAAGAGATGCTGAGAATGTCATTCCCTTATACGTTTTACACGTTTCCTTGTGTGGCTTTGCCTTCTCAAGCTGCTCTTTGAAATTATCTGACTACTTCCTTTCTTCTGTTTGCTTTGGCTACTCTGACTAAGAATAAGTTTCAGAGTCTCTTTCGATATCCACTTTAATCCTTTCTTTCTTTGCTGTCTTTTAAATGTCCTTTTGCTTTATTCACGATTGATTGTCTTGATGTCTTTCCTCAGCTCATCAGACCTTCTATGAATAGTGTTCAATGAATCCAATGTGTTTTTAAGACGTTCCTGAAATTCAGGTGGCATAAATTCATGATCATGTTTTGGCTCTCATGGGCTTCTTTAAATTTTCTTCAGTTTTATCCTCAACTTCAAATTATCATCCCACACAGACAATTTTTGAAAACAGCACGATAAACAAAGTAAATGTATTAGCTCAAGTAAAATAGTTTTGCTACTTGGGTAGCAAATCTCAAGTGAGTGGGTTTACTTTTTTTTAAAAAAAATAGTATTTTAACTTGGCTCTGAAACCAATGGACCAAGGAAAGTTCTCAATGATTCACTTGTCTCATTCTGTTTAGTGCGCCAGAACATTTATGGCAAGGGTTCATGTAATTCAAGAGGAAATCTTACTAGATTTTCTCATATGATACAAAGGACACAGGATGATTTTAAGAATATAGTATGACTGTAAACAGCCCTGGCCTCTGAAGCCAGACTTGCAGCTGTGCTGCCATTCACTTGTTAATTTTGAAGATCACGATATGCTAATTGCCTAAACTTGCTTGCCCTATAAAACTGGCTTACTTCTCACAAATCAAAAAAAAAAAAAAAAAAAGAACCCCACCCCATCCCAGAAAAGATGTAACTACTGACACAACGTATG
>PVJH01010127.1:26059-75417 GCA_004026705.1 Nesogale talazaci | reverse complement strand
AATATGATTAAGTTATATTAAATATGAAGTATATGTCTCCCCCCCCCCATTTTTAAATGTAGAAACAAAAGGTTTTTAAAATGTCAGTGTGGGAATCTTAGCAGGCAGAACAGGGTAGGAATAGTTGAATTCAGAGACAAAGGAGCCCAGGGACTCTGAAGGATTATCAAGAGAGGAATTGGTATCTGCAAGCACGAGCAGGTTCTGAGACCACACTGAACCAGATAAAAGCACTCTGGTTCTCTCACAGGGATGCTGCAGACCCTGTGAGAGCAGGCTGACTGCACATCTTGAAGCCCTTCTTTCTCAGAAGCAGTGCTTTAAGCTGCCTTTATAGCTACACTCCTTCCTTGCCATCTCCCCCCCCCCCCCCCACTGCCTGCTTAGACAGGTTGGAGAAAATATGCTTGGGGATTGTTCAAGATAGGGGGGGAGTTGTACTTATGCATCTGTTAATGCCATTCTTTTTTTAAAAAAGGTTTATTGGCACATAGTTCAAATGCCATTCATTTAGTCCTTCAATCATTATAGGAGGAGTTGTGCAATCCTCATCACAATCAATTTCAGAATGTTTTCTTTTTATACCCATTTTTGTTTGTTCTCCATTTCCTCCAGCTTCTCCTGCCATGCCCCTAGGTAATTATTAATTCATTTGCGGTCTCTATAGATTTTCCTATCCTGGATTTCATGTACAGAAAATCATAAACACACAGACATTCCAATAACAATGACTAGACCAAACACTGAAAAACCTCAATCAAGGAAGAAATCTGGAAATATTAAAAACTGAAACAACTTTAAAGTGGGTCAAAAGGAAGATCAAGTGGTAAGTTACTACATTTTAAGGAACTAACCAAGATCTGCCATAGCCAACTTTACAAAGCTTTCTGTTTGATAATCAGGCTATTCAGATTTTTGAATTATGGTTGGAGGTCATTCACTGGGGGCTTAATCCATTTGGGAACCCATCAAATGGATTCTGGTCTTCCATTGTCATCTATGCCTTTGTAAACTGAATGTCTAGAATTTAAACTCTGATACTAGTCTTAGATATGGATTTTATTATTTTCATCTTTGGATCACACAGGCGGGTACACTTTTTCCATGTGGACTTCATTGAAGACTGTTGATGCTCACAGACATAGTTATTTGTTTGGATACCAGCCTTTAAGATCCCAGCTGCCATCTGGGCACCATCTGGTTTCTTCACCACACTTTGCTAGAGCACCCATGTCTTCACATGGGTGAGTATTGAGTAGGGTCATGTCATAAGAATGCCATATCTTAGCTTGGGGGTTGAATTAAGTGAGAACCTCTAATACATTTATAAATCTATGATTTATATATGTCTGGTTCACTTTTAGAGACATCATCACCATTTTATGATAACATTAAAAGTCATCCCTCTGGGGCCTCAGGTGATTCTATTGATAGTGTCACTAATTTAGCTAATGGTAGAGAATTTGAAACAGTGTTGTAAAAGTAAATCATACAAAAAGTTAATGATACATAGATAGCTGGCTTTTCAGACGTTCCTATGTAAATTGATGACTTGTAAAGATTAAATGCATTTTGGACCGAACGCTATTTACATGAATCATGAGGTTAGTGGTAGAACAAAATTTTCAATAGTACTCATCGTGGCAGTCATGTGCTTATGTTACTTTTCCGATTGAGATGTAGGGGTGGAGTCTAGCCTGTGAATCTGGAGATAGCCATTGAGTAGCCAATGAGGCCTCTGTGGGCATGGCTTTCTCCTGAGACTCCTGGGAAATCTCGCGATATTTCCCTCATGAAGATGAGACGCTATCTCCCCCAGTTGTTGGGAGTTAGTCTCAGAGACGATTAATCACGGACAAGACAAGCTGGCAGCGTTCGAGAAGCTGGAGGAGCCGGCAGAGAGACCACACGGCTTTGCCCTGATGAAGCCGGACCTCTGAGGCTGGGGCAGCCACATGGAGGCCTCTGCCAGCGATGATTTGCTTCTGCCACCACGGGATGCTGTTGATGGACCCTGAGCCCTGGATGCGAGGAGCCATGGGGAGACCCCTGTTGGTGCCAGGACTCTGTACCCACTGACCTGTGACTTCGTGAGTCGGAAGGAGACTTTGTGGACTGATTTCGGGCATATGGGTTAATATCGAACTTGTGACTTTGAGCTGGACTGGGCTGGGATGGTTTCTCAGTGTCCTGTTCCTCTTGAATATAAACCTATTCCTTGTATCCATATGCGTGTCTGTGAAATTTGTTCCTCTAGTCTACCCAGACTGACACACTCATTCAGAGGTATCCCGATGCCTACGAGACCAGTATATGTGACAGGAAAGCAAGGAGAGCATTAACATTCTAAATCTAATGGCAGTCCCTGGCAACCATCCATTGGGCACCCTGAAAGCAAGACATCCAAACCAAAGCCCAACAGTCACCAGTTCCATAATTGTGGGAGAACAGTCACCTGATCCATCCCATACAAGGGTGTTTCTGCTTTAAAACCAATGAAGTATGTATGTTCCTTACATCTGCTGCAGGTGGGTTTGAAGTTAAAAGATCCCCACGTAGGGGGTCCTTCTGGAGTGGCCTATGAAGGGCCTTGTGTGCTCAAAAGGGGAGAGTCTGAAGTCCCAGAAGTCATAGTGCAGTGGTTCTCAACCTTCCTAATGCTGCGACCCTTTCATACAGTTCCTTATGTTGTGGTGACCCCCTCAACCATAAAATTAATTTCATTGCTGCTCCTTAACTGTAGTTTTGCTACTGTTATGTGTTGGGCGACCCCTGTGAAAGACCCCCAAAGGGGGTGAGACCCACAGGTTGAGAACTGCTGGCCCAAGTTATAGTATAACACAAGGTCTGAGTCATCAAAGGCTGGTTAGAAACTAGGTAAAAAATGTCTGACTTGGAACACAGTACCAGGTGAATTCTCCCTTGTGTTCTCTTTCAGAATTGTCAAGCATTTTTCCCCCACGGGGAGGTTGCTTCACCCTGTTTACCCACCAAGAGGAGTGTAACCACCTTCCCTGAGACATATACATGCCTTCCTTCCCCTATCGTGACTCAAATTTCCAGTAAGATTTGCTTATCACTCTGACAGAAGTGTCTGTCGATTTGGGGCGACTTTAGCATGTTGTATAGCAACAACAGAATGACCTTCTCCCTCTTCCCGCTTCTTGAGAAAGTGACCCCAGCTGAAGTGAGGTCTCTTGAATTGAAGTGGTTTTTAAGAAGTGCATACTAAGGGGGCGATAAATTGTTCAGAAACCAGAGGCAGGCTCTCCACCTCATTGTTTGGGAAACCAGACATTACTATGCGAGTATGCCCTGAGCACAGAAGTCTGTTTTTGATTCAGTGTTTATCCTGAGTGCAGTAGACTCATATAAAAGTTGTTCTTTTTTCATTTACTGATGTCACTCAGCATGATGGTTTCCAGGTCCTTCCATGTTGTGAGGCATTTCATGATTTCATTGACTTTTTTTTAGGGATACATAGTATTTCATTTTATGCATGTACCCCTACTTTATTTAGCCATTCTTCTGTTGATGGTCATTTGGGCTATTTTCAAGTTTTGCTACTGTGAACTGGGCTGGAATGAACTTGGAATACCTTACGCCTTTTCATATTCTGTCTTTAACTTCATTGGGTATATGCCCAGCAAAATATTGTATGGTATTTCTATTTACAATTGTTTTAGTAGTGCCATATTGGTTTTCATGATGGTTTTACATATTAACAAGCCCACAAGCAATGTATAAGAGTTCCAGTTTCTTCACAGCCTATCCAGCATTTGTTGTTCTTTTTAAAAAATCAGACCAGTGTTGTATGTGTAGGGTGATATTTCATTGTTGTTTTGATTTACATTTCTGGATGGCTGGTGATAGTGAACATTTTCTCATGTGCTTGTTAGCTATTTGAGAGCTATACTTGTGAATTGTCTAGAGTGTCTTTTGCCCACTGTTTAATTGGATTATTTATATTTTCTTAATGGAACATTGCAGAGATCTATAGATTTTAATAATTAGTCCTTTGTTGTGTCCTTGCTAAAGATTTTTCCCAATCTAGGGATTCTCATTTACTCTTTTGATTTTCATAGTGTTTTATTTTTAATAGGTTCCAGTTATCTATTTTGTTTTCCACTGTTGGTACTTTCATTACATTTGGCAGTCTGTGTACATACACCCTGCAATATGGCCCTCAAATTGGTCCTAATTTTTTCATTGATGATCCTTACATTTCCAAGGTTTACATTTATGTCTCTAATCCATCTTGAGTTTGTTTTGGTGCATGGGGTAAGGTATGAGTTCTGTTTCGTTTTTCTGCAGATGGAGGTCAGATTTTCCCATAATCATTGGTTGCTCAGGGTATTTCCGTTTTAATGTTTTTTGGCCTTTTGTCAAAAAACAGTTGCCTGTAGATAAACACTTTTATTTTTGGATTTTTAAAAATCTTTTCCATTGGTTTATGTACCTATCATTATTGTAATATCAGACTGTTGGGGACTCATAAATCTTATAAGAATCCATCATTCAATTGTATTAAGCACATGTGTACATTTGTTGCCACCAACATTTTCATTCTACTTGAGCCCTTGATATTAGCTCCTCTCCTTTCCCCTTTCCCCTCCCCCACCCTTGTGAATTCTTGATCCATTATATATTATTGTTATTTCTCACACTGTCTCACTGTCCATTGTTTCCCTTCGTCAACATTTCTGTTATTTATTCCCCTGGGGGGTGGGCTGTATATCCAACCTTGTGATAGATTCCCCCTTCCTCCCCACCCCCTGTCCCCACCATCCCTCATACCTCATGATATCCCTACTCTCACTACTGCTTTTGAGGGGTTATCTGTTCTAGGTTCCATAGATTGAGAGCGCTTATCTGTACCAAAGTGTATACTCTGATGTACCTGGATTTCTAAGGTAGAACTGGGTCATGGTAGTTGGGAGGGTGGGGGCGGTAAGGGGTAAGTAAGCATTCAGGAACTAGAAGAATGATGTGTTTCCTCTAGGCTATACTGCACCCTGGTTGAACTGTGCCTTCCTTGTAACCCTTCTGTGTATATGTGTGGAGTGTCCAATTATATACAGATGAACTTTGGGCCTCCATTCCAACGTCCCTCATTCACATTGATATAATTGCTTATTTTGGATCTTTGGATACCTGATCCTTTTGACACCTCATGAGCATACAGGCTGGTGTGCTTCTTTCATGTGGGCTTATTTTGCTTCACTGTTAGATGGCTGCTTATTTAACTTCAAACCTTTAAGACCCAAGATGCTATATCTTTTGATATCCAGGAACCATCAGCTTTCTTCACCACACTTGCTTATGCACCCATGTATCTTCAATGATCATATCAGCAAAGTATCAAAGTGTGCCAGGTTATTAGAACAAAGTGTTCTTGTGTATAGGGAGGCCTTGCATAGAGGCTCAAAGTCTATCTGCTATCTTAATAATATATAAATGTATGTGCATTGGTCTCTATTCGTTTCATTATAAATCAATATATTTACATATATACATGTCTATAGCTATACTTCTGTAAATAGCTTTTGCCTCCTACTTCTTTCCTCTATTTTTATTCCCCTTCCTTCTGTCCCACTATCATGCTCACCTCCATTTGTCTCTCAGTATTTGCTATTGGATAAAATTATACCCCTTCCTCACCATCAATTTTAGATCTCCTGTTATTCTCTTGTCCTCAAGTTTATTGGCTCCCTGTCCTCCTCCCTGCTCCCTCCTCTCCCATGCCCTCCCAGGACTGCTGGTCCTGTTGTTTTCTCCTCAGGATTGTTTTCCTGCTTACTTATATGGATAGACATAGGATGAAAGAAACAACAACAACAACAACAACAACAACTGATAGATAGTTCCAGGTCTGTCTGCGGACCCTTATGCTTGTTTTCCAATTGGATCTGGTGAGGTGCCAATCCCAGTGTCCCAAGTCAGAAGTCTATTTTCAGGATTCCTTGGGGACGTGGTTACTTTGATTCCCTTGCTGCTGTGCTCGCTTCACATCCCCCACCCTCCTGCTGTGTGTGTGGGCAGATCGGGCACTCTTTCTCCACAGTGTCTCTAGTGCGGTTCCCTATAGAGCTATGGGTCAGTGAGAGAATGCCTTGTCTTGCGATGGGGTGGGCCCTATGGTCCTCTCTGTGCATTGGCTGCTCCAAGCACAAGTGTCTAGGGCTTGGTTGGCCATGATGAGGCTTTCTATCTATCCCTCCCTCCCTCCCTCCCCGCTTTCCCTCTCCCACCTTCTCTCCCTCATAGCTTGCACTCCTGTGGTCTGGATGGGTCTGCCACTCTCCCTGGGCCATATCTTCAGCACTATCCTTTGTATTACATTCTTCTGAGGATGGGGTCAGCATAGTTCGGCTTGGGCCCCGCCCTATCTTCTTCTCTGTTAGTTCACTGCTCCATGCCAGCATGTTGTCCTCAAGGCTTGGCACTCTGGGATGGGTACTTGTCTCTCTTTCCCTTTCCTGTGGAGACATAAACTATACTCTCGCTATGGTTGTCTTCATGCTCTGTTCCTCCGTCACCCTTGTACTCCCCCCCCCTCATTTCCCCTTCTTTTTAGTTGGCTGCCATATGTATCCGTGGGTTGGGTCAGACCCCGGGCAAGTGCCGACTAGGTTGTCTGGACTACTGTGCATATGCAGTAGGTTCAGGAGGTTGGGTAATGTAAGGCCGCCTACCTTGTTCTTTTGAGAAGTTCTTTGCCAGTCCTGCACCTCTTCCCTCTTCATATGAAACTGGTAATTAGTCATTTCATTTCTTTAAAGAATGAAGTTGGGATTTGAATTGGACTTGTGTTGTACTTATAGATCGCTTTAAGTGCTATTGACATTTTACAGAATTAAGTCTTCTTGTGTGTGAATGCAGGATATGCTTCCATTTGTGTATGTCTCTTAATTTCTTGTAATAGTGTTCTCTAGTTTTCTTTGTACAAGTCTTATTTTTCTGGTTAGTCTTACTCATAATATTTCATCTTTTCTGTGGCCATTGTACATGGTATGGGTTTTTAAATGTCTTTTTCTAACTCCCTGTGCTGGTATATAGGAATCCAATTGATTTCTACTTGTTAATCATGTATCCTGCAACCTCATCAAATCCCTCAGTTGTTTCCAAGTCTTTTTTGTAAGTCCTTAGGGTTTTCTTTATAAAGTCATATTTTCTGTAAATAGTAAGGGTTCCACTTCTTCTTTGCCTAGTTATATTCCCTTGTTTTCTTTCTGTTGTTTAATTATTATGGCTAAGATTTCCAGCATGCAGTTGAAAAAAATTGGTGGAGGTAAACTGGTCTAGTTGTCATTTTCAGAGGAAATGTCTTTAGTCTTCCCCTGTTAATAGTGATATTAGCCATTGAATTTTTGTATATGTTAACACCATTATGAAGGCAATCAGGATGTTACCTGTTCTTGATTCAAAGTTAGCAAAACTTTAGCTTTAGTGATTGACTTGAGACTAAGAAAGCCCAATTTAAGACTTTGTTTTCCAATCATTTTTGAGTTTTTACCACAGTAAGAAATGCATGACCAAAAAAGAAAGAAACATAGATACATTGCAACCTAGTACACATATTTCATTCAAATTCACATATTCACATACAAGGGGAGCTTCAAAAGGCTTAGAGAAAAAGTTCATTCCAATTTAATTCCAATTTCCCATGAACTTTTTGAAGACCTCCCTCCCCCAACCATACATATCTAAAACAAATTTCTATGAAGTAACCTTTAATTTTGCATCTTGGACTCATTTTTAATAATTTAATTCTTTCATATTTTAAAATATTTGTCATTACCCACTAAATTGTTTCCATGAGACCTAAGTTGGATAATTCTGAACTGAAACAAGTACACATGTATTGTGTGATGATATCAAAGACAATTTTAATGACGTGTCACCCCTTATTACCAAAATCTGAGAAACACATCATTAGTCATGCCCCCACCATTTAAATTTGATCTTACCATTCTATATGTATTGCTTCTCTTCTGCTAAGATCTCTTCCTATTTGTTTATGTTCAAGGGGCTCAAATTTAGCATCCAACTCACTGCCATCCAGTGGCTTTCATCTCATGACAGCCTTACATAGGGCAACAAGGCTATAAACTTTCCAGGAGTAGGTTGCCTCATCCTTCCCCCAGGGAGCTGCTGGTAGATTTGAACCAATGACCTTGTGATTAGCAGTCCAATGTTTATCTGACAGTTCCATGAATACTCCTTAGGGGCTGCAAGATGATACTATTCCAATCCATCCATTCGTTCTTCCTTTATTAGCATTAATATGTTGATTTAGGGGGATTGCTTATCTGTCATTGATCACCTTTTGATTAAATATATATTCAAAAGGCAGAGCAAATAAGCCTGATGGCAATGAATTTAGTTTCCCTTTATTTAGCATTTCTCAAAACAGCAGGTTGCTTCCTTATCCTACAAAAATGATCCATTAGGAGTTTTTTCAAAAGCGTAATTTTGAATCGATAGGTGTAAACATATTTGATGGGCTTTAATTGACTGCCATGATCTGTCTAATTTATCCGAGAGTAAAGGAAATGACTGAAATCAGCTTTCAGAGCTACCGTGCACTGTCTTTCCCAGGTCTCGAGCATTGGGCTCAGGCAACAGGGTTCCCAAGAGAGCTGACTCATGAAATCACCTGCTTCTACCCCAAATGTCATTCGAGAGTGGCATTTTCGACATCTCTGACCTAATATAAGCGTGTCATCAGAGTGTGGGCCTTTCTGCGAGGTCTCAATCCTTTGAGCACTTTCTCATTCTAAAGGGGTCATGCCTGGAGCTCGGACCACTCCTTATTCTGATGCAGCATTGACAGGTCCACTGGAGGAGACAACTCTCCACAAGAGGGAGTTGCTGAAGGCAGGGCCCGCAATGAAGGTCCATGGAAGAGAAGGGACATTGGTTAGACAAGGGGAACTGAGACCTTTGAAAAGAAAAGAACGTCTGAGGGAAGATAAAAAAAATCACTGACTTTGGAATGTGGACAGAGAACAAAGAGGCGAATCTCCTCAAAGACAGCTTTTAAGGGCCTTCTAATATAAAAGGGGACAAGGAACAGAAGCAGAACCCTTTCATAGAGTGGAGGGGTTTTCTCCCTTGAGAGAGAAAGCACACGCTGACCTAGCCATCCTGCCACCTTGTGGCCACCTAATCAACCCTCACCCAGTAAATGCTCCCCCTCGCACTCCTTGGATTTCTTGTCACCACTATGGGGAGCCCTTGGAGCGCGATGGTTAAAGCACTTGGTTGGGAATGGAGAATTTGGAGGTTTGAACCACCAGGTGCTAGCTAGCACTGATTGAGCACTTATGTGTCAGGAATTAGAGTTTAAAGTCTCCCAAACTGGGTGGAAACTGGTGGTGTCCAGCTACCAAATCATAAAGCGTCTGGGGTCTTAAAGACTTGAAGGTAAATGAACAGTCATCTAGTTCAGAAGCAGCAAAGCCCACATGGAAGAAGCACACCAGCCTGTGTGATCATGAAGGGTTAGAGGGAGCAGATATCAAGCATCAAAGAACAAGTCACTACGAATGGGGGGGCCAGAAACAAGGTGGGGACCCAAGGCCCATTTGTGAGCAATTGGACAGCCCTTTACAGGAGAGTCATGGGGAGGAAATGGACCAGTCAGGGTACAGTGAGATAAGGATGAAGCATACAACTTTCTTTTAATTCCTGAAGGCTTCCTCCCCTCAACTATCATGGTTCCAATTCTACCTTACAAATCTAGCTGGACTGGAAGAGGTACACTGGTACAAAAGGGAACTGGAGATACGGGAAACCCAGGACAGATGAACCCTCAGGGCCAGTGGTGGGAGTGGAATTACTGGATTGGTGGAGAGAAGGTGGGATAGAGAGGGGGAGCCAACTATAAGGATCTACACATAACCTCCTATCTGGAGGACTGACATCAGAGGAGTGGGCGAGGGGAGACGTGGGGCAATGTAAAATATGACAAAGCAATAATAATTTATAGAGTATTGAGGGTTGGTGGGGGAGAGGGCAGTGGGGAGGGAGGGAGAGGGAAGAGGGGCTGATATCAAGGGCTCAAGTCAAAAAGCAGATATTGGGAGAACGATGATGGCAGCAGGCACGCGAAGGTATTGTGATAAGCGATGTATGAGCGCCCGATAAGATCATTATTAAAAGAAGTCTGTAACACTATTCATGAGGCAGTTCTACTCTGTTCTGTAGGGTCACTGAGTGTTAGACTAGGGAGTCCTGGTCGCCCAGTGATTGAGCATTTAGCTGCTAAACCAAAGGTGGATTGGTTTCAACTCAGAGAACCAAACAAAATCATTTACCAGAGAGTCCGTTCTGACTCCTATGACCCATGTTCAGTTTCATGAGAACGAACACCCTCATCTTTCTCCCAAAGGCCTGGTGGGTTTGACCTATCAGCCATAGGGTCAGTAGCCCCATGCTTGACTCACAGCACCAGGAGAGAGATGGGTGACAGTTTGCTCCTCTAAAGATTCAAGCCTTGGACACTTGTTGGGCAGCTCCACGCTGTCCAGTAGGATTGCTATGAGTCGGGATTGGCTCCCATGGTGTCAGAATGGACTCGTAGGCACCCAGCCACTGCCCCCCTTCTGGGTTATGCTCCTGAGCAGTGCACAGTCCAGCGAGGGCTCTGAAGGCACTGCAGCCTTTGGCTTTTCCTTGGTAGTATTGGAGGAGCTGAGTGGAAGTTTGAGAGTTATAGGAAAGGAGTTGGACACGCAGGGGGTTCTTTTAAATATATTTATTATTTTATTTTAAAAAGTCTGTTTCCCGTCTATGCTTTCCCAATAGGATACATATTTGAAGCATACATAGCAATCATATGTCACATGATTTTTTTGCATGTGTGAGAGTCCCACTTTCATCTCATTACTTATTTATTTTTAAATAATCATTTTACTGGGAGCTCTTCCAGTTCTTATCACAGTCCATGCATACATCCATTGTATCGAGCACATTTGCATATATGTTGCCATCATCGTTTTCAAAATGTTTTCTTTCTGCTTGAGTCCTTGGTGTAGCTCATTCCCTCCACTCCCTCCCTTCCTCATGAACCCTTGATAATTTATAAATTAATATTTTTTCATGTCTTGCATAGACTGCCATCTCCCTTCAGTTCCCCCCACTATTTTTAGTCTGTCCTCTAAGGAGGGGGCTATATGTAGATCATTGTGATGGGTTCCCCCTTTCTACGCCACTTTCCCCGTCCCCTCCTGGTATCTCTACTCTCATTATTGGCCCTGAGGGGATTTGTCCTGGATTCCCTGTGTTTCAGCTCTTCTTTCTAGTACTCAGTACTTTCAGTCAAGATCCATCTGACATTAGCTATGATATCATAGCTTTATTCCATGTTCCATATCATTATTCCATGTTCCTTTCTGAATCTGGCCTGAACCTTTGGAGGCTTCCTGCCAATGTACTGTTGCAACTGTTGTTGCATGAGATTAAGAAAATTTTTGTTTTTATATGTTATCAGTGATAAAGTTCTATAATTTTCACATTCTTTTGGTTCAGCTGACTTTGGAATGGGTACAAATATGGATCATTCCAGTCAGTTAGCCGAGTCATTGTCTTCCACATTTCCTGCCACAGGTGAGTGAGTGCTTTCAGTGTTTCATCACCTTGTTGAAACATTCAATTGATAGTTCATCAGTTCCTGGAGCCTTGTGTTTGGGTAATGTCTTCAGTGTGGGTGGATTTCTTTAGTGTCTTTGGTTTTTGCTCATATGCTACTTTTTGAAATGGTTGAATATCAGTTCTTTTTGGCATAGTGACTCTGTGAATTCTTTCCATTTTCTTTTGATGCCTACCAAATTATTAAATATTTTACCCATAGACACTTTCAATACTGCAACTCAAAGCTTGGGGTTTTTCCTTTAGTTTTTAAGTTAAACGTATTCTGAGAGGTTCTTCATTTTGGGTTTTCTAACTCTTGGTTTTTGCATATTTAATTATAATATTTTACTTTTTCTTCTTTAGCTACCCTTTAAAGTTTTCCGGTAAGTTCTTTTACTTCATCATTTCTTCCATTTACCTTACCTACTAGATAACTAAGAGCAAGTTTCAGGGTTTCTTCTGATAGCCACTTTGATATTTTCTTCTTTTATAATGATTTTGTGTTTTCTTCATATATGATGTTCTTGATGTCCTCTCACAGCTCATCAGCCCTTCTGTCAGTAGTGTTCAATGCCTCAAATCTATTCTTGAGATGTTTTTGAAGTTTAAGTGCGGTAGACTCATAGTTGTTTTTTGGCTCCCCTGAACCAGTTTTTCACTTTCTTTAGCTTCAACCTGAACTTACATATGCGCAGTTGGTGGTCTGCTCCATAGGCAGCCCCTGGCCTGGTTTTAACGGCTGATATTGGGCTTCTTAATCTTCTCTGTTTACAGATGTAGTCAATTTGATATCTGTATATTCCATCTGGAGAAGTTCTTATTTATAGTTGCTTTTTGTGCTTTGAGAAGAGGTGTTAGTGACAAAGTTGTTGGTCTTGTGAAATTCTACCATGCAATCTCATGAAGATCATTTTTTCAACTATTTTCCTCTTATTTTCAACATTTGAATTCCACTTGTCAATAATTTTCAGTGTATTTTGATTAAATTTTTAATTTTATTTATTTTATTGGTTATTCTTAGAGCTCTTATCACAATCCATACATATATCCATTTTGTCAAACACATCTTTCCATTATGTTGTCATCATCCTTTTTAAAACATTTTCTTTCTACTTGATCCCCTGGCATCGACTCCTCCTTTCCCTCCTCTCTTCCTCTCCCTCCCTTCCGCCTTCCACCCCTCCTCCATGCTTCCTTGAAAATTCATAAATTCTTATTTTTTCATGTTTTATACAGACTGCTGTCTCATTTCACCCACTTTTCTGCTGTCTGTCCCCCTGTGTTGGGGATCATATGCTGATCATTGGGAGTGTTTTCCCCTTATTCCCCCCTCCCCTTACCCTCCTAGGATTGCTGCTCCCCTTATTGGTCCTGAGGGGTTTATGTGTTCTGGATTCTCTGTGTTTTGTGCTTTTACTTGTACAATTGGTAAGTTAGAATTGAGGTCATGGTGGTGAGGGGTGAGGAAGCATCAAAGAACTAGAAGAAGGTTGTGTGTTTCATCAGTGCTACACAGCACTCTGACTGGCTCTTCTCTTTCTTTTGGCCATTCTGACAGGGAGGTATCAAATTGACTACTGATGGGCGTTGGGTCTATACATTGCTGTCCCCCTAATTGATTGAATTTTTTATCAGTTTCAGGTGGAAGACTTTGGTAAAATTCTTCAATTTCTTTATCATTAGCTTTAGTTCTTGGTGTATACAGTTGAATAATAGTTATGTTGACTAACTTTCCTTCTTTGGGAATAGACATTGACGTATCATAGACAGCATTGTGCTTCAAGGTAGATCTTGACGTGTCTATTGACAATTACGTTAATGCCACTCCTATTGATTGTGTTATTTTGGCTCAGTCAACCTTGTGATCTTCTGATTAAAATGGCCAGTGATAGTCCACTTTAGCTCAGTAACACCTGTAATATTGATTTTTATGCATTCCATTTATTTTTTAATGACTTCCAATTTTCCTAGTTTCAGTTTTTTTACATTACAAATTCTGAATCTTAGTAGTTCTTGTTGATGATTCTTCTCATTTTCAGTCATATCCAATTAGCAAATGAAGGTCCCAAAGCCTTTATTCCCACAGGCTTTACTCCACCACACCATTGTGCTTGACTCTCCTTTGAGAAGGCAGCTCTTCCTCAGGCATAGTTCAAGTGCCTTCTAATTGACGGGTTCATCTTCTGGCACTATCTCTGGCAATGTTCTGCTTCTGTTCATTAGGTTTTCAGTAATTATCAATGTGTTGATGCTCTCCATAGGGTTTTTAGTGGCTAATTCTTTTGAAGTGAATATCCTGGGTTTTTTTCTTCTGTTAGTCTGTTCTTTGTCTGGAAGCTTTGCTGACACCTGGTCACTTTGAGGAAACTTTCTGATATCTTAAATACTAGGAACTTAGGTCTTCACATCATAGCAACACATAAGCCACTACAGTACAACAAACTGATATACAAATGGTCCTAGCAGTTAGGTGTACTTGTGCAGCAACGACACTCCGTGAGATCATCTCGTGGCAGCCTGTTCCCCAGTAACGACAGAAGCTCTGAGTAGGAGTCTTCCATTTGACTTCCTGTTGGATGTCAAGCATAGACATCTCAGGCATGTGAAACACAAACACCAAATCCTTCAGGAAGCTTTTCTAGATTGACAAAGAATGGTGGGATAGTCTTGTGGTCCTCATTTCTATCAGTGAGGGAGACCTAAATTTAGTTTTTTATCCCCCCAATACTCTTATTTGCTATCCTTAAACCACCGTTTTCAAAAGTGGACACTTCTACTCTCTGGGGTGTACTGGAATGGTCCAGGGGATCTGCAAAAGCAAATATCTATACTCTCATGGGTTATGGGGTATAGTACAGAATTTTTTAATTGTCAGGGAAGTGACTGAGAAATTTTTGTTTTCTAAAAAGGGTTAGTGGGACAAATAAGTTGGGAAACCTATGCCTTAAACTAAAAGCCACTCGACTTTGGCATGAAAATTACAAACACTTAAAAAAATAGTCAATGTAATTAAAAAAATAAGTAAATCCTGAAAAGTTATCAGTTGTGGCAATCACCTAATCTAGTGTCAATGTGAGGATTAAGAGTGTAGTGGTGGAGTCTAGCCTGTCAATCTGGAGATAGCCAATGAGACCTCTGTGTGAGCATGATCTTCTCCTGGGAATTCTGGGCAATGTGGTAATTCCTTCTTGGAGGCAGAGACACTGTCTCTCTTGGCTCACTTGCAAGGAGGCTTTCTACTGATCACACTTGCTGCCTGAGAGACTCGATTGACAAGGCTGGTTCCCTGTGAGACATCCCTGAAAAGAAACCACATAGACCTACACTGCTGTGGCCAGAAACCTGGACCTACAGAAGCCACATGGAGATTCCTGCCAGTGCAGAGATGCTTACATCACCACTGGATACAAAGAATTTCTATACACTGACTTGTGATCGTCCTGCATTCAGTGTCATTGCATGTGTTTCATGAGTCTCAAGAAAGTTTTATAGACTCGTATCAGACATATGGGCTAGTATCAGACTTGTGGGCTTGGACTGGACTGGGTTGGGATGCTTTCTCAATGTACAATTCCTCTTGTATATAAACCTCTCTCTTATATACATACACATGCTTATGAATTTCTTTCTCTTGTCTATCAGGACTAACACATTATGGTAGCAGAAGTGGGGTTAATCTCTTTAGAGAATTCTTTCTAGGCATGGCCTAAACCCATATAAAGATGAAAATAATGGCTTGAGGCAAGTGGGTTTACAAGCTCTCTATTTTCCTGCTTCCCCAAATCACTTCTTTCAACCATTATATTAATAACAATAAGCAGAAGAAATCAGTATAAACAAAGTAGAATCAGATACTAAACTCAATTCTTAAAACAGCCAAGTTCATTCTGTATTTAGTTTATTAAAATCCTTATCTAAACTACTCTATTATACAAACATATGGGGTTAAATCTCTGACAGCATCAAACCAGAACTAGGCTTTCTGTCAGCCATTTTCCTTAAGCAGTATGGTTTCAGAGAAATTCGAATGGCTATTTCTACCCTTGCACTCAAAATATACATTAACAACATTCATTTTCACCACTTCAAACAGGAATAACCAAAGACAACATCCAAACAAAATATTGTTCCCATATTGTTTCCAGAAAACAACTCAGTAAACTGTAAGGACATATCTGACTTCTGGGTAGCCAAAGAAGAAACACTGCCATGAGGCAGAAGTCAAACAAACATTTACTCTCCATCATTATAATTTGTTTCTCCAGTACCCCACTCCCAAGGTACTTGACTTTGGCATGGACATTAGAAACACTTTACAATAGTCAGTGTAATTTAAAAAATAAGTAAATTCTGAAAAGTTGCCAGTCAACTTTTCTTTTAATTCTTTCCCTTAGCTTTTTCAGTGAGAAAGCCATTTCTCCTTGCTACTTATATGCTTGTTGGAGGTTCTAATTTTATTTGGGTGCCCACAATGTGTTTCTTCTCATGTAGAGAGATTATCTTATGAATCTTAGACACACTTTAAAAACAAAATAAATTGAAAGCATCTATCTATCTACCTACCAATCATCTATCTTTATGTCAACATTAAACTTTTATTTTTTTTGGGTAAAACTAGCAATTTTTCTTCAAGACTATTTATTGGGAATTAACACAGATATTGCATCAACCCATAGTTCAATCACATCAAACAGATTGTAGAATTGCTATCACATTCATTTTCAAAACATTCTTTTCCTTTTTGGACTCCTTGACATCAGTGCCATTTTAGACCCCCCCCCAAAGAAGTCTTCCCCCCAAACCCTTTCTCTACTCGGTGCGTCCCTATAGGTTCATCATCCTGGGTTTCATATCCTGAAAAACATATAAAAACTTCAAGAGTGTGACCCTCAATGACATAATCCACCTGAGATTAGCTCCAATAAGAACAAACAAAACCAAAAAGTACAGAAAGTGTTGAAAACCAGATCAAGGTGCATCAAGGTGATGCCCAAGGTGCATCACGGGGGGGATCAACTGACAAAGTTTCTGTGTTCAAGTCAGGTTCATCATTTTGCCCTTCTATAGTCATCTCCCCACTGAACTCTATTTGATATCCAATTGCCTCCCAGCCCTATAGTATGGATAGAGGGAGATCACCAGAGGCTTAGTCCCTATGTAATTCCCACATACGTATCTTGGGCTCCTACTATTACATAACACCTTCTGCAGATTCTCATACTTTAGTCTCTGATACTACTATTGCCTCCTTAAACTTTGGAGTATATGATTTACAGCCCTCTGGTTATTGGTGTTGGTGTGGTTCTTCCATGTGGCCTTAGTTGATATCTCACTTCGATGGCCAAATTAGTGCTTTTGGTTTTTCTTCTTTGTGAATTGGGTGAAAATTTACAGAACAGATTAAGTTTCCATTTATTATGTGAAGGTACGGAGTGTTCTAATGGTACTCAGAGTGGGGTTGGTGTTGGTAAAGAGACCATTCCTCATCCAGTTTCTGTTATTCATATTTAGGATCACAGAGATCGATTATTTTTCTTCTTAGAAAGGAGAGAGAGAGAGAGAGAGAGAAAGAGAGAGAGAGAGAGAGAGAGAGAGAGAGAGAGAGAGAAGACAGTAAATAAGCAGAGAAGTGAAAGAGGAAATGTTCCAGGCATTCTTGAGTCTCCTTAGTCTAGTCAAGTTTTGCTTTCTTAAGACTAGTTTGTTTAATTTTTATACATGCATGTATGTTTGTAGGAAACTTGAAGACACTTTGGTAAGCATTGGACTGTTAATTAAAAGTTTAGTGGTTTAATACCATTATCTCTGGGAGGGAAAAAGATGAAGTTATCTGCTCCTGTAAAGATTTACAGCCTCAGAAATCCTAATTTAGGTCAATGTAAGTTGGAATCTACTCAATGGAAATAGTTTATGTGGATTTGTTTTTTTAATTAATTAATTATTTTTGTTTATGTGTATGTGTGTGTATTAATAGCAATAGAGGTGGACATATCTGACCTCTTCTGGCTTGCCAGTTACCATAAGGTCTGAGTCAGACATGCCTCCATGCTTCATCTCTCTATCGATTCTGACACTCCCAGTTCCTCCCACAGCACTCTATGGAATAGAACTGTTCCATAATCTGTTGCAATGGCCAACTGGAACTCACAGACAGTATTCACATCTAAGGTGATTTATTAGGGGAGTTACTAGATCACCACAAGTGAGGGTCAGCAGACAGTCAGGATTCAGTCACTGGTCCACCTCTCCTAAGCAAGCAGCTAAGTGTCTCTTTAGTCCCCAGTCTCTTGGCCATGTGCTCCCTTGGCCTTCCTCCACAGCCCAGAAGCCTGTCTGTTGCTCCACCTCCCAGCCCCACAGCCCCAGGTCAGGTGAGGACAAAGTACCCCACAGTCACAGCACGGCTTCTCAGATGAGTCTCTTTGCCACAGGTCTTGGTGGCCTCTGCCGCTTCACAAAGAAATCTCCGCTATGGTCTTCCAAGGTCCTGGGGATTTTTCTCTGGGTCCCAGGTGGTTCTTATATACTGAGGAATGCTTTTAATGGAGGTGTGGTTTGTCTTTCAGCCAATCCCTGAGGAAAATGTAATATGGTGTCTTAAACCACACCCTCAAATAAAGAATTTTAACATTCCTCCAAAGAAACAAAGGGTGTGGCTTGACTCACACTCTTTACTAAAGCCAGGATTTAACCCCACCTTAATTTTATAACAGAGCCATAGTGGAGTTGTGGTTATGTGTTGGACCAAGATCCTCAAGGCCTGTCATTCCAGCTGCTCTTCAGAAGAAAGATGTGGCTTTCTGCTCCCTTGACGAGTTAGAGTCTCTGAAATCCACAAGGGTCGTTCTACCCTGATGTATAGAATTGCTATAAATCAGCATCGACTTGACGACAGTGAGTTTGGTTTTGTTTTGGTTTTAATTCTGTAACAGAAAGCTCTCTCCAAAATATCTAAATATCTATGAAAGGATACTCCCCCAAACCTGGACTTGTGATGGGCAGAGCGGGACTTTCATAATATGCACTTTTCACATTAGATGAGCATCAAAGCATCAAACTTGCTTTGTGTTAGTGGGCTCAGTGGTGTCACCTGGGAAGGTTCTCTCTGGACACAGGGAATTTTTTTTGTAAAAGCATTTTCACTCAAACCTCATTTTTTTGGTGATGATCAATTTAAGAGAACAGTAGGAGAGTGTGAAATTTTGTTTCCTGTTTGGGAAAAATGCCACACAAAGTTGAACACAGCTTATAAGGACAGCACTATGGGGAAAACACAGTGTACCAATGGTTTTCTCATTTAAAAAAAAGGTGAAATGTTGATTGATGGCAAACGTTGTTGATTGATGGCAAATGTCATTCTGGACAGTCATTAAGTTCCCAAATGGATAAAAATGTCGACCTGTAGTGCGTTTAGAGCTTGAGCTCCCATGTCAGACCATTAATCAAGTTTTCTATTTAGTGTTTCTGAAAAGATTGCATAGCAGCATCATTTGTGGCAGATAGGAGGCTGGTTTTGCCACCACAACAATGCACCTGCTCACACAGCCATCTCATATTGTGCCAATTTTTGCAAAAACTAGCATGTCTCTGTTGCTCCCCACACCTTACCCACCAGATCTCACTCTCTGTGTCTTCTTTTATATTTCTGAGAATGAAGAGGAACATGAAAGGACAGCAATGTACAGGTGGTAAAAACAAAAACAAAAACAGGGATGTGCTGTCAGTCATCCAAACAGATGAGTTTGAAAAATGTTTCCAGGAATGGGATCACAGGTTTGACAAAAGTATTAACTGCAATGGAGAGTACTCTGAAGATGATAAGGTTGTTTTATAAAATAGTTTAAATATATAGCTTTGAAAACGATTTTGGCACTTCCTCATGTGTGTATATGCATACATACTGGGGTTTAAATCAAGGGCTATATACATATGCATACATACACACACAAATGGCATCTTTGTTCTTTAATATGTTGAAGAGGTCTTAAGCAGGAGATTTCCCCAATGCAAGATGCTGTTTGCTTCCTTGATTGTTGCATCTATGAGCATTGATTGTAGATCCAGTTTTGATCTTTTCCCCATTTATTTTGATGTTCTCTATTTGTCCAGCTGTGGGGATTTATGTTTTCTTTATGTTGAGTTGTAATCCATACTGAAGACTGCAGTTCTTGATCTTCAAGTGCTTTCAAGTCTTTTTCATTAGCAAGCTGGGTTGTGTCATATGCATATCTCAGGTTGTTAATAAGCCTTCCTGATGCTGTGTTTTTCTTAACATAGTCCAGCTTCTTAGATTATTTGCTTAGCATATGGATTGAGTAATTATAGTAAAAAGGTAGAACCTTGACACACACCTCTTTGACATATACCTCTTCTGATTTTAAACCATGCCGTGGGCTGAGCCCTGGTGGCATAAGTGGTTGAGTGCAGGACTGCAGCCTGCAGGTTTGGAAGTTCAAATCTAGCGGCAGCTCTCAGGAGCAGAACTGGGTAGCACCCACGACCACCAGAGGTAATGATGCCCCCCCCCCCCAAAATGCCATGTTTAAAATGTTCTGTTTGAATGACTGCCTCTTCATCCATGAGCAGATTCCTCATCAGAATGCGTGTTATAAATGAATGAAGATGCAGAGGAATGAGAAGCACACAGAATGAATCTGTTAGAATGCAGAGGGCTACAGTGCGCTCAGGCATGTAGCAAAGAACTGAGCTGTGTCTTTTCTTTTTATTCACAGTCAAATTTGGGAATACATGATTTGTTGCACTGACTTAAAAAATTTTGATAAGTAACATTCTTAGAACAACATTATCTAAAAAACTAGGTGCTGTGAAAATATAATCTACAAAGCGAAGAACAGAGACCAAACAAACTCCAAGCTAGACATTCTTTATCAAAGAGTGTTTGCAGCTCCTTAAATGTCAACAAAATCTGTTTTCAGATTATTTTGACCTCGAATGTGTATCCTTGAAATTTTGATTTGGATCCAAGTTCTAGCCATGCTTCAACTACAGAAAGAGTGTTCTGGACTTTCTGTTCTTCCCAGTGTTACAAAACCAAAACCTAGCTCACTGCCATTGAGCCAGTGCTGATGCACAGTGACCCACTGTGGGTTTCTGAGACGGTAGCTGTTTACAGAAGGAGGAAGTTGAGTCTTTCTGTCTCAGAGCTTCTGGTGTTTTGAACTACTAACCATGGGTTTTACAGCCTAACACCTAAAAATTACGTCTCCGGGGATCCTATTTCGCAGCGTCACTTCCAGCTTATTAAGAACCACACAGTCAAACGCCTTTGAAAGGCCAGTGAGACACAACAAACATGTCTATGGTGTTCTTTGCTTTCAACCAAAGTCCATCTGGCGTCAGCAATGTTGAATTATCTTCCACCACAAGGTCTGACAATGTTTCACTTCTGTTCATAAGATTTTCAGAGGGCAGTTCCTCTCAGCATTGGAAAGCCTGGTACTTCTTCAAAGTCTGTTGTTAGACTAGAAATTCTGTTGGAATTTTCTTACCTTGGATGATCCTACGAGTATTTGAAATATTGGTGAAATATCTTTCAGCAACACACAAACAGTTCGACAAATTGAAAGACAAGTGGTAGTCATGGAGGATAACTAAGTCTGAACTGCCAAGCAGCTGAGAATCCTGGTTTAGCCAAGTTGACACAAAAATCTTAACGCTCATATCACTTTGTTCTTTATTTTCTCTTCTCATCCCTCTTCCATTTTGGGGTCATTGTCACAATGGAATTTTATTTAAGCCTGTTTAAAATGTGAAAATAGAGAAAAACAAAAACTCCCTAAATGGACCAGTATGCAACATCATGATAAACAGAAAATATTGGAATTGTCAAGAATTTCATTTTACTTGGATCCCCAATCAACATCCATGGTAATAGCAGGAAATCAAATAGTATGTTGCATTGAATAAATATATTCTAAAAGAGTTCTTTAAAGCATTACAAAGCAAATATGTCGTTTTGAGGTCTATGTTGTGCCTAGCCCAAGCCAGAGTATTTCCAAATGCCTCAGATACATGAGAAAGTTGGATAATTAATAAGGAAAACCAAAGAAGAACATGTGCCTCTAAATTACAGTGTTAACCAAGAATATTGAATGTTCCTTGAGTTGTCTAAGGAAAATTGTTGCAAGAGGTACAGCCAGAATGTTCCTTAGAAGTGAGGGGATGGGGACCCTGGTAGAGGAGAGGGTTATGTGTTGGACTGCTAATGTCAAGAAGTGAGGGTGGTGAGACTTTGTCTCCTGCACTTTGGACATCCTCTCGCGAGGGCCCACTCCCTGGAGAAGGACATCATGATTGGCAGTCGGAGGTCAGGAAAAAATAGGAGGAGGCCCCTCTCGATGGATTAACACAATGGCTGTGAGGATGGAGTTGGATCAGACTCATTGTGTTGAAACGTGCTCGGTGGTGTGTGATATAACAATAGTATTATTTTAGACCTTGCCAAATTTATTGCCCAAACTTTTAGTCATGCTGGCTATACCGTGTGGTACTCATTAAGATGGGTGTAGTTTGTCACAATATTATGTAGGCCAAAGCTTTCCTGTTGATTTTGAGTTGCAATTTGGTAGCTGTTGATGAAATTATTGTGCTGGCTACTTCAAAATTAGCAGCCCTTCCTAACACTCTTTTGGCTTTACCAATACCTGTGTTGTCACTGAATTATGCATGTCATTGCCAGGATTCTTGTCACTATAAAAAGCTCTGGTGACACAGTGGTTAAAGTACTTGACTGCCAACCACGTGGTTTGAGATTTGAATCCAGCAGCCCCTTTGCAGAAGAGTCTGCTTCCTCAATAAAGATGTACTATCTTGAAAAACCTGTGGGGAAGTTCTACTCCATCGTATCAGGTTGCTAGCAGTAGGGATTGATACAAAACAGCTTTTTTAAAAAAATGACTAAGAGCAGTCAGATATTGCCAATTTCATACGATTCAATTTAATATGAAAATTTTAAAATGTTTATTTGAAATTAATATATTAAGTAGTAATGATGACCTCTTGATGCATTTTTTAGAGGTGAAGTTTGATATAGTGGGTCTGTTGATAGGAGGAACCAATTAAAATTGACCAGACTTCTTTATTTTGCACATGTGTGGTATGATATTCTGGCTTGAAATCCAGGAATTTAAGGGCAACTAGAAATCTTTCAGCACATGTCTTTTGCAGCATTAACCGCAATCCTCCTTGACAAGTTGGAGGTTACTGACTTTGAAATGCAGCCAATTCCTGAGAGTTTCTGTGATTCTTTCCACGACCCTTCAAAAACTGGCCTGTTTTCTATTAGTGACTTTCTGTTTTGTTTGAGGCCCGCTCTTCTCTGGTTTCCTGGTTCCTTTCCAGCTCTTCTTCCATTCTCTTTCTGCAACTAATTTTCTTTGTGGTGGGTATCACCCAAAGATACTGAGTATAGAAAAGGGGCTTCTGAAAATTATCCTGTTTCAGCAGCTAACGTGTTTAAACAGCTGACGATCATGTATATCCAAACATTTCTGCTTTCCCCCATGGAAAATATCACACATAGCACAGGGAATTGAAAAGAGCTGGCAGAAGGTGGCTCTTGCATGTGTCTGGTGAACTGTTTGAGTGGGTTTCTCAGATCTCAGACCTAGGTTACTGTGAGCATTTGTTTCTCACTTGAATTTAATTTGGTGTGTGTGTTCTCAGCTATAGAGAGTTGGGGACCAGAGTCTGATTTAAGAGGTGAACTTGAGAGATCAATCACTCTATTCTCTTTCCTTCTGAAAACCCAGCATCACGATGGACATGGAACCTGACTCATACAGGCGAACCTGACTCTTTTAAGCCTTCAAAAGTCTTGGGGGTGCATGGAGCTTTATGTGAAGCCTTGGTGATGTGTTCTAGACCTAGGTCATCATGCTGGGAGGGTCCTGCAAAGGTTCCTTTCTGGGCAACTTCCTAGAGCAATGATTTTCTGACTTTAGGAGTCATTGATCAAACCTGTCCTTTTAATTCCTGCTACAGTCACTTAAAGATTCCTTCCTGGTGTACATGTTATACACTTGGTTGCTAACCTAAAGGTTGGTGGGTAGAACTCAGTGGTTCCTTGGGTAAGATTGTTATTGGTTTTGTTGTATGCCACTGTATCAATTTTGACTTATGGTGAACTTAGAAAGTTCTATGGAGAAGTTCTGCTCTGTCATATGGGATCGCTGGAGAGAAATTTGATGTCACAACAGTTAATAACAGTAACTTTGAATGTATCTTGCCTTTAGAGGTCCATTGGCCTGGAGATTTCTCTAAAATAATGTTTTCAGGGCTGTTTTGATAAGAGTAAAATAACCTGTGTGTTAGTCTAGAAATGTTCCTTTTGGTTTAATCTTAGGATGGAACCAATTTTTAGATCACAATGACATTTCCATCTAGTCTAAAGACCTTGAGAATGGGAGGATTAAGATGATTCCACAGACTGTCTTAGTGAGAGATCCAAGCGGAGATATGAACATATTTACTATAAAAAATGGGAAGTGCATTGTTGAGCCCAAAAGGCCACATGCTTTCAGTGTACAGATTACACTATTATTGTAAGCTGCAGGATGAAAACTTTGAGATAACTGGTGAACAAGTCAGGCATCATTAACATACCCAAGTAGAGAAAACCAAGTTATATTAGTTTCCTCTCAACGTGAGACTCCAGGTTAATAATTATAATTGAACATCAGGTAGCATTTTTCTGCCTATCAACCAGGAGGGGAAAGATTTTAATTTCATGCCTGTCATTTTGTATTCATGTTTGAGAAGTTTCTATTTATAAAACATATTTGCATGTCTTTAAACTACAGCAATCCAATAGACATAGAATTTTATTTATAAATGTGATTTAAAATCCATAGGAGTACTATTAGAAAAGTAAAAAGAAACAAATTAATTTAAACACCTATTTCATTTATGCTATTATACTCAGCTCCTTATGTGAAAATCAACATTATGCAAAAATGGAGGATAATCACCAGTCTGTGCCATCATGAGGTATCGATGGAATCAGGTAACATGCACCATAAGACCCAAAACTGCAACAAAAAATATATTGTTGAAAATGAGGGAGATTGGAGCAAGAGATCCAAAACCCATCTGTTGACATAGGGCAGTGGTTCTCAACCTTCCTAATGCCTAGATCCTTTAATACAGTTC
Source organism: Nesogale talazaci (assembly GCA_004026705.1). Classification (NCBI taxonomy): domain Eukaryota; kingdom Metazoa; phylum Chordata; class Mammalia; order Afrosoricida; family Tenrecidae; genus Nesogale; species Nesogale talazaci. The sequence continues at coordinate 50,610 of PVJH01010127.1, read as the reverse complement.
CTCATGTTGTGGTCAAACCCCCCCACCCCCAACCAAGCACAGAACTATTTTGCTACTGTTATGAATCGTAATGTAAGTTTATTTTCATTGTTACAAATTGAACATAACTAAAGCATAGTGATTAATCACAAAACAATATATAATGCTATATTTTACAATATTTATTTATGAAACTGAAATTTGTCTTGAAGCATGGTGTAGCATGAGTGACAGTCTTATATAACAACAGTAAACTGCATTGCTACATTTTTGCAGCAGTGTGTGTAAAAAGCCAACATCAGTATGAAGACTGAGATAGCTTCTTTCTCACCAGATCAGAAATTCTTGGGGCAATCTTTGCAAGAGCACAATGAAGTTCACCTTCCACAACAAGCTTACCTCTGTATATTGACTTGACGACCAACATGCTGGAAAACCTGGTTTCACAAAGATTTATTGTTGGAAATGGAAGAAGACGCAACATAGTCTCAGTCAGAACAGGATATGATGACTGCAAATGCTTCATCTAGAATTTTGAACTGGCATTATAGAGAAATCAGTTCTCACTGCCTTACTGTTAATAAGTTCAATGAACTCCTCTTGTACTGCCTAAGAAATATCTTCAACTTTGTGAATGGGCTTCTGACAAGTACAAATGGAGTGTCAAGTAGTTTTGGAAAGTATGACATTTTTTCTGCAAGTGTTATTTCATAGAAATTATCACCACAATCCTTTTGTCTAGTTTAGTGCATGTTCCTCAAAGAAAGCAGATAAGGTAGGCAACATGTAAATTTTTTTGGGGGGGGGTATCACTGCTCTGGTGACATGTAAATTTTCTTTTCTTTTTTATTTTTTGCTAAAGCTGAAGTTTCATTTGGAATGACCAGATCTTTTCGGACAAATTGAGGCATGGCATAGTTCACTTGACACAGTTCATTAAAGCTTCCTATGAGTTACCATTTGGTCCTTGCAGTGATCAATTTGACTCATTCAAGATGGCAAAGATGTCAACCAAGCAAGCTATTTCCTGCAGTTCATTTTTATTGCAGAAAAGTGCTTTGAACTGCAATCTTGCTTTCTGATTAAAAAATGTTTAGAGTTCATCACAGAGTTCAAAAACACATTTGAAATCTTTTCCTCTCGACAACTATCTCAATTCTGTATGAAATAGCAGAGCATCATTCAGTACATCCAATATGTTGCACAGTTGCGAAAACATTTTACTGCTTGAATGGGTTCGCCTTTACAAAATTGACATAATTTAGGATGTTTCTCATCACTTCTTGTAACTCTTGTGGCAGTGTCTTCGTTGCTAATGTTTGCCGATGAATCATACAGTGAGTTCTGATGACTTGTAGTGACTCATTCAGTACCCAACATTGTAATCCATGTTGACATCCTAGCAAAGGTAGAGCACCAGCTATGCAAGCACCACAAACTTTCCCCCAAGAGATCTTGTGCTCTTTCAGAAATGAACCAGCTGTCACATAGATCACATGCAGTCGTTGTCATTTCAAGAGTTAAAGTTGCCATCATCAATATACCTCCTCTAAACCCGTAATTGTGAACAATTTGCAATGTCTGTAGATTCATCAAGCTGGAGGCTAAATGTTGGAAATGAAGTAGATTTAATTTCCTGGGTTACTTGCTCAAGAGTATCAGCAGACATGTCAGCTGTTCTTCTGTGGACAGTGTCATTAGATAAGGAAATTGCCCTCACTTTTGTAACAAATTCATCTTTGATCACAAGTGTCTTTGGCTGCTGGCCACAGTAAATCCTTAGCAATGGTGTGAGTTCATAACTCTGGCAATTTTGAGTGAAGCTCAAATATGAAGCTTCACTAGCTGTTATGTTTTGTTTGTGATACTTGCCACTAGTGTCAAGTCTGACTTACTTGAGTCCATCAACTTTGCTTCTAAAGTAGTTGTTATCATTGCTGGCAAAGTTTGGGTGCTTGCTATCAAAATGGCCTTCTAATTTGTTTGGCTTCATAGATTTTGCTGATAGAACTTCACAACAGATAGCACATTGCGGCTTCTCAATTCCTGCTGTAAGTTTTGAGGTAAAACCATACTGTAAAAAGTCCTCACTATATTTTCTTTTCTTAACTTTCTTCTCTACACAATCCATTGTTATGGGATGGTTTGTTAATGAAAATAATATATAATAATAACTTTACTAATACAAAAGATAATGCATGGCATAGTTCAGCCAACATAGGTTTTTAAAGCTTCCTTTGACTTACCATTCTGTGTTGATTTTTTTACACACCTGTGATTATCACAAGGGGGCAATAATCAGATCAACCACAAGTGAATATAAAAAGACTGATCAGCATCCAGATTAAGTTCCCATGGTGTATGTGTGTGTATATATACATATATACATGTATGTCTATATATTTGCAGTAGTTGGTGATTTTACAGTACACGATTATACATTTACCTAGTAATTATAACTCACAAAGGACCATTTTACCTCTAATACTGCTGCTTTCTACACAGTAGCTACTCTCTTCACATGTGTGACTGGTCCGCATAAGTGTAGTATGGTACCAACCCTGTCATGTACACCTGTATTTGTATGGGGTCTATGTGATGGGGTTGGTGCGATGAAATCATTACACTGGGTACTTTGTATGTGGGTGTCTGCATGTGGGTGAATCTGCCTGGAGACAGATAGAGGAGCAGTGTCTTGGTTCCTAAGACTATCAGAAATATGTGCTTTCCGATGGTGTTAGGCGACTCCTGTGAAAGGGATGTTCGACCCTTAAAGGGGTTGTGACCCACAGGTTGAGAACCACTAAGATAGGACATCCCCTCACAGAAGCGTCACAAGGAAGGGATGAGTCAACCAAAGCACACTATAGCATCAATGAAACACACAATGTTTCTCTGCTTTTTTGAGGCTTCCTCACCCCCCACCATCATTACCCCAGTCCTGCCTTTCAATTCTGCCTAGACCCGAGCATGAATACTGGTACAGATGAGAGCTCACAGCATATGGAATTCAGGGTAGATAAACTCCTCAGGAACAGAAATGGGAGTAGCAATAGCAGGATGGTAGGGGGAAGATGGGGAGAGGAAAGGCGGAAGGAGGAAATGATCACAACGATCCATGCATACCCCATACACCTCTCCACAGGGCATGAACAAGAGGAACAGGGGTGAAGAGAGACAGAAGTTGATGTAAAATATGAAAACAATAATAGTAACTTATAATTTATCAAGGGGTCACAAGGGTGTAAGGGGTGGAAATAGGGAAAATAAGAGGAACTGATACCAAGGGCTCAAATAAAAAGTAAATATTTAGAAAATGATGATGGCAACATATATACAAATATGCTTGATACAATTGATGTATGGAATCTTACAAAAGCTGCAAGAGCCCCCAATAAAATGATTAAATAACAAATAATAAAAAACTTGTTTTCTCTGTGTGTGAAAATGGAGAATGATTACATCAGATCATATAAGGCTGACTACATCGCTACATAACCACCAAATTGTATAACTGCCAAACTACAGGAAATCATAGCCCAAGCTAGTTGACACATAGCCTTAACTATCAGAGCAAAGCATTACTTTTACCTCACACCTGGATATTTGTTACTGCCAGACAAATATTAGTAAGCATGAAATAGATTATTTTTTGCTATTGCAAAGTGTTAGATTATAAGATAGTTGATAGATGAAGAGTAGTATAAATATCTATGTCTATCCAAATAACATCACTTTGCTATGTAATTTATATCTAAAAACCATTAATGAGATAATTTTTATTTTTTTTGAAAAAAAACAAATCTGCGTGTATGTTCTACATGTACAAATTCATATCTCAATTCGAACTAACTACATTTCAACTGGCTAAAGATTTCTACAGCACAGCTTTAAATCATTATGCATCTGTAGCTTGAAAGATAAATTTAGAGAGGTAATGGAAATAGGCCCAGAAAGAGAGAAATAAGAATTTCAGCTAGATCTACACAATTCATGTGTGCTGAAATGAATTCCTTCATGTGGGCTTTTGTCTTGGTTCTTTGGAAGACAGCTTGGGATATTGTTTCTCTAAGCCCCAAGGAGATATCTTTGCATTGCTTTCATGTTTTTTATCTGATCCAGGCCACCATTTGTCTGTACTGTCATGACTCGTGTTGCTGTGCTGTTAGAAGCTATGTCACTGATATTTCAAATACCAGAGGTTTCAGTAGAGCTTCCAGACAAAGAGCAGACTACAAAGAAGGAATAGTCTGTCTGCTTCAGAGGAATTAGCCACTGAAAACCTTGTGGGTTGCAAAAAGAATGTTGTTAGATACTGAAAACTTCATGAAAAGCAGCAGAACATTGAGAGAAATAGTACCAGAAGATGAGCCACTCAGATTGTGGAATGCACTGAAAATATGATGGTGAAAAAGCTGCATTCTCAAAGTGGAGTTGATTGTAAGTAGTTAGATGTAATAATGCTTTGGGATCTACATTTGCTGATGGAGCAAGACTTAGAATGAGAAAAAAACATACAAATATCTATTAATAATTAGAACTTGAAGTGTACAAAATATGAACCTGGGAAAATCGGAGGTTGTAAACATGAAATGGAACCCACTGGAGATTGATAACCTAGGCATTAATGAGTTGAAATGGACTGTTATTGGCCATTTTGAATCAGAAGATTATGTGCCAGGCACGGAAAATTCAAGAGAAACGGCATCACATTCATTGTCAAAAGGATAATCCAAGATTTATCTTGAAGTACAATGCTGGCTGTTATAGGACAATATCTAGCTGCACCCCAGAAAATCCAGTCAATACAACTATTATTCAAATTTGCACACTAACCACCAAAGCAAGTGATGCATAAATTGAAGGATTCTATCAACATCTCCAGTCTGAATGTGATCAAATATGCATTGGGAATTATTGGCAATTAGAATACAAAAGTGGAAAACAAAGAGGCAGGAACAATACTTGGGAAATATGTCCTTGGTGTTGGGATAAACTGATGTTGTTGTTGCTAGGTGTCATAGTTTGGCGCTGACCCATAGCAGCCATAGACACAACAGAATGAAACATTCCGCATGATCCTCCCTGTACTAGTCTCACAACTGTTCCTATTCGTGAACCCATAGCGCCAGCCCCCATGTCGATTCATCTTTTGGAGGGCCTTCCCCTTTTTTTTATTTGCCACTCCACTCCTTTACCAAGCATGATGTCCTTTTGCAGGGACTGGCCTCTCCTGACAATATGCCCAATGTATGTAAGACAAAGTCTTACTATTTTTAGCTCTAAGGTGTTGTTTCAATAAAGATAGATTTGTCCTTTTAGGAGAACATGATACTTTCAATATTTTTTTCCAGCATTGCCACAATTCAAATGTATCAATTTTTCAATGGCCTACCTTTTTTCAAAGTCCATTTTTTCACATGCATATGATGCAATGGAGAATACCGTGGCTTGGGGCAGGTTGACCTTAGTCCTCAAAGAAATATCCTTGCACTTCAATACTCTAAAGAGGTCTTGTGCAGCAGATTTACCTAATGTAATACATCTTTTGATCTCTTGACTGATATGTCCTTGAGCATTGGTTGTGGAGCCATGTAAGAAAAAATCCTTGACAATGTCAACCCTTTCTCCATTTTTCATGAGGTTCTCTCTTGGTCCAGGTGTGAGGATTATAATCTCCCTTACATTGAGTTGCACTTCATTAGCGAGTGCTTCAGTTCTTCCTCAATTTCAGCAAAGAAGGTTGAGTCATCTGCATACTGAAGGTTGTTAATTAGACTTCCTCCCAACCGGATACTGAATTCTTCTTCATGTAATCCTGCTTCTCTGATGATTCGCTCAGCATATATATTGAATAAGTATGGTGAGAAGATAAAACTCTAATATACACCTTTCCTGATTTTAAACCATGCAACATTCCCTTGTTCTGTCCACACTACTGTCTCTTGATCCTTGTACAAGTTCTGAATGAACATAATGAAATGTTCTTGAATTTCCATTCTGGTCAAGATTATCCACAGTTCATTATGGTCCACATAGTCAAATGCCTTTGCATTGTCAATGAATCACAAAGAAGCATTTTTCTGAGATTCTTTGCTTTGAGCCAAGATCTATCTCACACGAGTGATGATATTCCTTGTTCTCTATTCTCTTCTAAATCAGGTCTCAACTTCTGGATGTCCTTCATGTTGGATAATTTTGAGCAAAATTTATCTTTTTGTTTTTTTGGGGGGGCATCACTGCTCTCCGGTGGTGGGTGTAGGAGGCCCAGCCCCACTGCTGGAATTGAACCTCCGTCCCAGTGGGCCGCAGTCCTGCGCACAACCACTACGCCACTGGGGCTCAGCCTGAGCAAAATTTATCTTGTGTGCATTATCAATGATATAGTTTGAGCATTCTATGGGTCACCTTTCTTTGAAATGGGCACAAATATGGATCTCTTCCAGTCAGTTGGCCAAGTACTTGTTTTCCACATTTCCTGGCTTGGATGAATGAGTGCAGTGCTTTCATTGCTTTGTCAGCTTTTTTGACACATTTCAATAGGTAGTCCATTAATTCGTGGAGTCTTGTTTTTGGCTAATGCATTTGTAGTTTGAATTTTTGCTAATGTTAATGCAATGTGAACATCCTCCTTCAGCACGTGTAGTTTTTGCTCATATGCTACCTTCTGAAATGGTAGACTTGGCTTGTTCTTTTTGGTACAGTGACTGTGTATTTTTTCCTTGATGTTTCCTGAATCATCAACGTTTTGCCTGTAGAATCTTTCAACGTTACAATTTGAGGCTTGAATTTTTTCTTGAGTTCTTCCAGTTTCACAAAGGCTGAGCATGGTCTTCCTTTTTGGTTTTCTCATTCTAGGTTCTTTCACATTTTGGTATAATATTCGTCTTGGGATACTCATTGACATTTTCTATTAAGCTCTTTGACTTCACCTTTTCTTCCATTTGTTTTGGCTACTCAGTGATTAAGAGGAAGTTTCAGAGTCTTTTTGGACATCTATTTTGATCTTTTCTGTTGTTCCTTTTTATTTATTTTAATTAATCATTTTACTGGGGGACTCTTCTTCGCAAATCTTATAACAATCAATCATTCAATGGTGTTAATCACACCTGTACATATGTTGCCATCAACAGCTTTCCCCTTTTCCTCTTCCTTCCTCATCCTCTCACCCTTGTGAAACCTTGAACAATGATATATTATTATTGTTATTTTGTGTCTTACACTATCAGATATCTTTCACCCACCTTTCTGCTCCATGTCTTTTTAGTGATCTTTGCTTTCTTCTTTTTTTGGGGGGGGGGCATCACTGCCCTCTGGTGGTCGTGGGCATTATCCAGTGCTGCTCCTGAGAGCCACCACTGGATTTGAACCGCCAAGCCCGTGTGCCGCAGTCCTGCACTCAACCACTTACTCCATCGGGGCTCAGCCCCACCCCCTCACCCCCCTTTGCTCTCTTTTGGATGGTCTTGATATCTCCCTACAGCTCATTTCGTCTGTTGTCATTAGTATTTAATGTCTCAATTCTATTCTTGAGATGTTTTCAAAATTCAGGTGGGATAGATTCAATCTCATATTTTAACTCTTGTGGATTTGCTTTTATCCCCAGCTTTATCTTGAACTTACATATGAGCAATTGATGGTGTCTGTTCCACAGTCAGCTGTGGGTATGGTTTTAGCTGCTGATATTGAGCTTCTTCATCTTGTCTTCCCATAGATATAGTTAATTTGAATATGGTGTATTCTATCTGGTGGAGTCAGTCATGTGCATAGTTGCCTTTGGTGTTGTTGAAAAAAGGTATTTGCTATGAGCAAGTCACTGGTTTGATAAATTCTATCATATGATCTCCAGCTTTAGTTCTATTACCAACTTCATATTTTCCAACTTCTGTTCCTTTCTCTTTGTTTCCAACTTTTGCATTCCAATTCTTAATCACTATTGATTTCAAGTTTGGTCAATTTCCAATGAAGGCCATTAGTAGAATTCTTTAATTTCTTCGTCACTAGCTTTTGTGATTTGTGCATAAAGTTGAATAATAGTTGTATTGATTGGATTTTTTGAAAGCTGGTAAATATAACCCGATAAGAGATAGCATTGTACTTCATGATGTAAAATTCTTTCTTCAAGATCCTTTCCGACAATAAATTCCAAGCCATTGCACTTGATTGAGTTATTCCAAGCATAATAGATCATATGATTTTCTGACTCAAAATGACTGATAACAGTCAATTTCAGTTCACTTGTTCCATTTCACCTTTGACCACTTCCAATTAGAGGTTGACTCTGGAACAGATTATCAATTGCTTTGTAAGTTTAGTTTGGGGCTGAAGAAAGTGAAAACAGATTCACAGGAGCCAAAATACAACTTTGAGTCTAGCCCACCTGAATTTTGAGAACATCTGAAGAATAGATTTGAGGCATTGAACACTAATGACAGAAAACCTGATAAATTGTGGGATGACATGAAGAACATCATACAAGAAGAAAGCAAAAGATCATTAAGAAGACAAGAAAGAATGAACAGTATGGATGTCAGAAAAGATCCTCAAATGTATTCTAAATCATAGAGTAGTTAAATCAAATGGAAGAAATGATGAAGTAAAAGAGCTCAATAGAAAATTTCAAAGAGTAACTCGCAAAAGCAAAGCAAAATATTACAATAAATGTGAAATGACCTCAAATGAGAAAATAAAAAGGAAGAACACCCTCAGACTATCTTACACTGAAAGAACTAAAGAACAAAGTCAATCCTTGAGTTGCAATATTAATAGATTCTATAAGTGAATTAGAAAATCATTTTATTGTATAAAAATTTTTTATACAACCCTCAACACAATTCAAACATGCATCCATTGTATGTAAAGCACATTTGTTGACATCAACATTCTCAAAACATTTTCTTTCTACTTAAGCCCTTGCTTGGTGTTAGCTCCTCATTTCCCCCCACTATCCCTACTCCCCCCTTGAACCTTGATAATTTAGAAATTATTATCATTTTTTTCATATTGTGCACTGTCTGATATCTCCCCTCTACCCTGGAGAGGAGGTTATGTGTAGATCCTTATAATTAGTTGCCCCTTCTACTCCACCTTCCCAGTATGGTCACTCTCACCACTGGTCCTGAAGGGATCATCTGACCTGAATTCCCCATGTTTCTGGTTCCTATCTGTACCAGTGTACATTCTCTAGTCTAACTGGATAGAAAAGTTGCATATTTCATCGTTGTTACACTTCATCCTGACTGGCTTGTCTCCTTCTCTCGACCCTTTGGTAAGAGGATGTCACTTCACCTATAGATGGACTTTGAGTCCCCAATCTGTACTTCTCCTCATTTATATTGATATAATTATTAGTTCTTTGAGGTCTATTACCTGATGCCTTTGACACCTCTTGGCCACATAGGCTGGTGTGCTTCTTCCATGTGGGCTTTATTGCTTCTGAACTAGATGGCTGCTTGTTTACTTGCAAACCTTTAGGACCCCAGGTGCTACATCTTTTGATAGTCGGGCACCATCAGCTTTCTTCACCACATTTGCTTATGCACATGTTTGTTTTCAGCGATTATATCAGGAAGGTGAGCATCATGGAATGCCAATTTAATAGAACAAAATGTTCTTGCATTGAGGAGGTACTTGAATGTAGGTCTAGTGTCCATCTGCTGCCTTAATACTATTTCTATAAATATAAACATGTACATATATTTCCTCATCATCATATATAAATATATTTAAGTTCATGCCTATATTTAGATTTCTATAGTTGCCCTTTCTAAATGTCCTTCCAATTCTTTCCTCTATTTCCTCCAGATCACTCCCCCTGGTCTAGGGAAATTACCTCTGCTACACCCATTTGGGAGAGCCCCACCCTGTGCAGTGTGGCTCAAAGTTGGAGAAGTCTACCCACCTTCCACCTGGGAACATTCTGCCCAATTTCTTGCATGAGAATTCAAGCTGTGTGGCTGGGAGAGCTCTTATATGTCTTCAGTGCTTCCAGCTGTCTAAGGGAACTTCCTCCTGCCTGCCTTAGTGCCTCACATGGCCCACGGCAGTTCAGCCAACACTAGCCAAAGTACCATGCTGCCGTTGGAACCATGGCTTAACTTCCGCAGTGATCTACCTGATCAGGGCAATTTCGTCTAACATTCATGGTGCTTTACACAAAAGCAGGTAACTTATGACCCTTATGTGGCTTTCCACTTACAGTGGGCACCCCTGCGCACCCCTGTAGTGCCCCAAACTACCATCATCATGGTTACTAGTGAGATCACACAGTACAACACCATCTTTGTGGGTCCTCAACAATCCAACCACTGGTCCCTGAGAGGATCATCCAACTTTCCCTCCAAGTAACAGAATGCTGGTTCATTAGGGGATGAGTGAAGCCACAGGAGTAAAAAGTAGGCTAATTACATAGAGAAATTAGTCACAAAAAGTTGAAAGACACATTCCTACAAGTGTCCCAGGGAAAGTCAATGCTCTTTGACTCCCTGGAAAATGGCACCTGGTTCTTTGAAAGCAAAGCAATGCAAACAGCAATCAGTCTCTACCACCTCAGTGAAAAAACAGGAGAAACAAAAGGCAATGGCCGAAGATATCCTGAACCTAAGGATGTGCATAGAAGAAGCAGACATTGATATGCCACAGAAAGAAATGTTCAGAATGCTGCTTGGAGTCATAAAGGGTATGAGGGAAATAATAAAGAAAAAGGATGAAATGATAGATGAGATAAGTACACACACACACACACACATCCCACAAGTCCGTACACTAAAGGGAAATTGAAGAGTTTAGGGACTAGATAGCAAAAAACCAACAGCAAACTCACGAACTTTGAGAATCGACTGGAGGAAGCAGTATACCGCATCAGTGACCTAGAGGATAACCAAGTGGCCTTTAACATACACGAACAAAAATTTTATAAGTTCATCAGAGAAACTGAAGAAAATGTAAGAGCTATGTCTGATGCTATGAAGAGGAACAATGTCGGAATTATTGGATTACCGGAGGAAGACCCAACAAAGAAGTCATCTGCAAGAATAGAGAATTCTTGGGGGGAAATTTCCCCAGTTTAATGAATGAAAATAAGGCAGCCATTCAGGAGGTTGAAAGAACATCAGCTAGACTGAATCCCAAGAAATCACTAAGGAGCATAATATTTAAACTATCCAACTTTGAGGAAAAGAAGAAAATCATGAGAACAGCAAGGGAAAAGCAAGCAATCACATATAAAGGTTACCAAATAAAATGCTCAGACCTATCAGTGAACACTATGAAGAAGAGGAGAGAGTGGAGTAATGTATTCCAAAAATTGAAGGAAAATAATGCAAACTCTAGAATACTCTACCCAGCAAAATTATCTATTAAGATAGATTGTGAAGTAAGAGTTTTCCTAGACAAAGAAACACTCAAAAAATACGTTAGAAGAAACCCAGCCCTACAAAAGACCATGATGACCCAGTATGGGCAGAAGAACAGCACTCATCAAGTATAAGTAAGAGACTGCCACGTAGAACAATGTCACCCAGAGGACAACAAAGAGGAAACAGCCCTGAAAAAAGGAATGGCTTAAGGATGGAAAGCCATCAAGATTGATCAACCCTCTCACACACGTACAACACACTGAAAAGAAAACATTTGGGACACAGCGAAGGCAGTTATCAAAGGATGTTTTATATCAATACATGCACACATGAAAAAGAAAGAGCGTCTCATAACTGATATGCTGGCACAAAATTTACAACAACTAGAGCAGAGTCAGCAGGACAATCCTACTAATAGCAGGAGAAAAGAAATAATAAAAATCAGGGCTGAGATTCAGGAGAGGGAAAATAAGAAAACAATGGGAAAATTTAAGCTGCTAACAGTTGGTTCTTTGAAAGGATTAACCAAATCAACAAACTGCTGGCAGGCTTAAACAAAGAAAGGAGGGAACAAATTTCACTAGCAGGATTGAGGGATAAAAGAGGGGACATTACAATGGACCCTATTGAAATCAAAAGGATAATTACACAATACTACAAAGGAGTATGCTCCAATGAATTCAACAACTTGGAAGACATGGACAAATTCTTGGAAAAGCTGTCCCTCCCTAGACTAGTCCCGATGTGTGGCAGTGATGTGCTTATGTTAATTTTATGATTGAAATGTAGGAATGGAGTCTAGCCTGTTAATCTGGAGATAGCCATTGAGTAGCCAATGAGGCCTCTCTGTGGGCATGGCTTTCTCCTGAGACTTCTGGGAAATCTCACGATAGTCCCCTCATGAAGATGAGAAGCTATCTTCCCCAGTTTTGGGGAGCTAATCTCAGAGATGATGAATCACGGACAAGACAAGATGACAGCATCTGAGAAGCTGGAGGAGCGGCCACATGGCTTTGCCCTGCTGGAGCCAGAGCTCTGAAGCTGGAGCAGCATGCTGTTGATGGACCCTGAGCCCTGGAAATGAGGAGCCATGTGGAGACCCCTGCCAGCACCAGGATTCTGCACCCACTGACCTGTGACTTCGTGAGTCAGAAGACTTTATAGACTGATTTTGGGCATATGGGTTAATATTGGATTTATGACTCTGAACTGGACTGGGCTGGAATGCTTTCTCAGTGTCCCATTCCTTTTGTATATGAACCCTTTCCTTATATCCATGTGCGTGTCTTTGAAATTTGTTCCTCTATTGTACCCGGACTAACACATGATGTATGTAAAATATATCAACAGACCCATAGCAGTAGAAGAAATAGACAAGGTTATCAAGGAATTGCTAACAAAAAAAAATCCCCTACACCAGTTAGCTTACAGGAGAATTCTACCAAGCATTTAGGGAGGAACTGACCCAATCCTACACAAATCCTTCCAAAGCACAGAATAAGATGGCAAACTCCTGAACTCCTTCTATGAAGCTAGTATAACACTTATTCCAAAACAGGCTAGGATTCCACAAGAATTGAGAACTACAGACTAATATCCCTAATGAACATCGATACAAAAATCCTTAATAAAATACTGGCCAATAGACTAGAAAAGTATATAAAATAAATAATTCACCATGACTTAGTGGGGTTCACACATAGAGGACCATATGACCAAGCCCACTATGAAACACGGCATCCGCCACTGACCCAAGGTCCTACAGGAGCAACTAATTAACTGCCCACTGAGGAGGTGGGCAATGGACCTGAACAGAAGTTTCACAAAGGCAGAAATACGAATGGCCAATAAACATATGAGAAAATGTTCCTGATCATTAGCTATAAGAGAAATGTAAATTAAAACAATGAGATACCACTTAAAACCTGCAAAGATAGCCCAATTAAAAAAAATCAGAAACCAACAAGTGTTGGAGGGTTGTGGAGAGATAGGAATTCTTATCCACTGCTGGTGGACCTGTAGGTATGTACAGCCTCTATGGAAATTGATTCGGCAATATCTAAAACAGATGGAAATTGAGCTACAATGTGACCCAGCAATCCTACAGGGCATATACCCAGAAAAGGCAAGCAACAAACCACAGTCAGACATCTGTGCTCCAATGTTCATCGCAGCAAAGTTCACAATTGCAAGGAGTTGGAAACAACCCAAATTTCCATCAGCTGATAAATGGATTGAAAAACTGGTACGGGCTGAGCCCCGGTGGCGTAGTGGTTGTGCACGGGACTGCGGCCCACTGGGATAGAGGTTCGATTCCAGCTCCACGGAGCAAAGGCTGGGCCTCCTACTCCCACCACCTGAGGGCAGTGATGCCCACCCCCCCCCCCAAAAAAAAAAAAAAGAAAAGTAAAGCTGTGGTACATACATACAATGGAGTACTACGCATTGCTGAAAACCATTGTATGCTTGAAGAACATTGCTGCATGGGAAGAACTGGAGGACATTATGCTAAGTGAAGTAAGCCAAGAACCAAAGGACATGTGCTACATGAATCCGCTGATGCAAGCTTAAAGCAGCATAGGAAAAAGCTACTGTATACAGAAATTTCAGGGCAGGGGGAGGCCCAGGTAGTATGGTAGGGGCCAGACCAAATCTAGGCCTATATATGGTAGCCAACTGAAGGGTGTGTGTGTGTGGGAAGATAATGATGTGTAGAGGAGGAGTTGATCCTAACTCAGTCAAGGGGAGCATATTGTTTATATCTCCACAGGGAAAGAGGAACCAAACGTAAACCTGGTGTTCCAGGATGTGAATGCAGCACGACAGCATGGAGTGGGGAGCTAGTGGAGTGATCTGAGGGCCCAACCCCAATCCCAACTACGTGGAGAGCCACCCCTCCCCCCAGGGGGGTTTGCTTTGGAGGACAGCACTGAAGCTGCAGCTCAGGGAGAGGGGTATGCCTGACCAGAGCACACAAGAACAAATGAAGGGGGAGGAAGAGAGAATGGAATGAATCTTGGTTCCCTGAGTCTTGAGGACAATCTCCCCACTCAGAATAACGAACACACAGAGAGGACCATATGACCGACCCCACTATGAAACACAGCATTGGTCACTGACCCGAGGTCCTATGGGGGCAACAATGGAGAAGCAGGGTCTGGATTATACACTCTCTGACCCTACCAGACCATGGCAACACACTAAAGGTGTGCAGCAGAGTAGCAGGGAAAAGAGAGCATGGAGTTCCCAAGAGAGTGCCAAGGATATACTTTGGGACCTGGGTGTGGCACCCCATTGAATTCACCCAGAGGACACTCCTGGAGGTTAGCGAACAGACCTTGAACTAGTTAAAGGTTTTTAATTTTGTTATTATTATTATTATTATTTTTACTTATTTATACATTTTTTCTGGACATTAATTTTTTCTGTTGTTGTCATTATTTTGTTTTCATTGGTCATTTCATCCTATGATGCCTTGTTTTGTTGGTACATATTATTATGTCTATAAGTCTATCTAGATAAGATAGGCTGGATGAACAGTCTGGAGGAGAAAACAACGGGACTGATGTTTCCAGGAGGATATGGGAGATGGGGCAGTGGGGGAAAGGAGGTGGTGTTGACCAACCCAGGGAAAAGGGTACAAGAAGTGATTCCAAATCAGTGATATGGTGAGTGTGAGAGACCTGATAGGAATTGATCAAGAGTAATGTAATAGAGAGAAATTACTGAAACCCAAATGAAGGGTGAACATGATAGTGGGGCAAGAGGAAAGTAAAAGGACATAGAGGAAAGAACTGGGGGGGGCATATAAAGGGCATTTATTGGGTCTAAATGCAGGCATGGACATAGGTAAATATATTTATATATGTTGATGGGGATATAGATCTATGTGCATAGTCTTTTTTAAAGAAAATCATTTTATTGGGGGCTTATACAACTCTCATCATGATCAATGCATACATCAATTGTACGCAGTCCACATTGGTACATTTGTTGCCATTATCTTTCTCGAAACATCCTCCTTCTACTTAGGCCCCACTATCAGCTCCCCACAATTCCCTTTGCTTCCCACTCCTCCTCCCCCATGAACCATCAATAATTTACTAATTATCATTATTTTGTCATATCATACATCATCTGATGTGTCCCTTCACCCAGTTCCCTGCTGTCGGTACCCCAGGGAGGAGGTTATATATAGATTCCTGCAATTGGTTCCCCCTTTTTACTCCACCTTTCCTCCACCCTCCCGGTATCACCACTCTCACCCCTGGTCCTGAAGGAGATCATCTGTCCTGGATTTCCCATGTTTCTTGCTCCTCTCCATACCAGTGTCCATCCCCTGGTGTAGTTAGATTTGGACGTTAGAATTGGGATCAAGATAGTGAGTGGGAGGAAGCATTTAAGAATGAGAGGAAAGTTGCATATTTCATTGTTGCTACACTGTACCTTGACAGGTTCTTCTCCTCCCTGTGACCCCTCTATAAGTGGGTGTCGGTTCATCTATTGATAGGCTTTGGGCTATGTGCATATTGTTATAGGGTTAGTATTTAGACAGCAGATGGACATTGAACCCTCACTCAAGTATTTCCTCAATACAAGAACACCTTCTTCTATTAAGTTGACATTCTTTAATGTTCACCTTCCCAACAAGATCACTGAAGACAAATGTGTGCATAAGCAAACATGGTGAAGAAAGCTGATTGTGACTAGCCGTCAAAAGATGTAGGGTCTGGGATCTTAAAGGCTTGAAAATAAACAAGCAGCCATTTCTCTCAGAAGCAACAAAGCCCACATGGAAGAAGCACACCAGCTTGTATGACCACAAGGTGTCAAAGGGATCAGGCATCACAGAAGTAAAAACCATATTATTGCATGCTCACCTTCTTGATATGATCACTGACAACAAATGTGTGCATAAGCAAAGGTGGTGAAGGAAGCTGATGGTGCCCGGCTATCAAAAGATAACATCTGGGGTCTTAAAGACTTGAAAGTAAGCAAGCGGCCATCCAGCTCAGAAGCAACAAAGTCTACATGGAAGAAGCACGCCAGCCTGCATGATCACAAAGTATCAAGCATCAAAGAACTAAGGTTATATCATTATAGATGGGGGAGTACAGATTGGGGACCCAAAGTCCATCAATAGGTGAATCAACATCCCCTTACAAAAGGGTCATGCGGAGGTGATAAGGCAGTCAAAGTACAGTGTAGGAACATTGAAATATACAACTTTCCTCTGGTTCTGAAATACTCCCCCTAAATCCCCACTATCATGATCCCAATTCTACCTTATAAAGCTGGCTAGATCAGAGGATGTACACTGGAATGGAGAGGAGCAAGAAGCATGGGGAATCCAGAACACATGATCCCTTCAGGACCAGGGGTAAGAGTGGTCATACTGGGAGGGTGGAGGGAAGGTGAAGTAGAAAGGGGAAACCAATTGCAGGGATCTACATATAACATCCTCCATGGGTTATGGACAGCAGGGAACTGGGTGAAGGGACACATCGGATGGTATATGTTATGGCAAAATAATGATAATTAGTAAATTATTGATGGTTCATGGGGTAGGTGGAGTGGGGAAGGAGGAAAAATATGAGGAGCTGATGCCAAGGGCCTAAGTAGAAGGAGGATGTTTTGAGAAAGATGATGGCAACAAATGTACCAATGTGGTTTGCATACAATAGATGTGTGTATTGATTGTGATAAGAGTTGCATGAGCCCCCATAAAATGATTTTTAAAAAAGAATGATACCATTAATATTACGTGCAAGTAAACTTTTGCTGAAGATCATTTAACAATGGTTGCAGCAATACATTGGCAGTGAGCTGCCAGATTCAGTAGAGGGTGTTAAAGAAGGGATATCATTATTGATGTTATTTGGTTCTTAACTCAAAGCAGAGAATTTATAGTTTTATTGACTGTGCAAAAACATTTGACTCTGTAGACCATAACAAACAGTGGATTGACTTGAGATGTATGGAAATTTCAGAATCCTTTATTTTGCTCATATGAAACTTGTACTTATGTCAAGAAAAAATTATATGAACTTGTGCACGGTTTAAAATAAAGAAAAGTGTGCACTAGGGTTTTTCCTTCCACCATATTTATTCAATCTACACACTGAGCAAATAACCAGATAAGCTGCATTATATGAAGAAGAATGAGGTATTATTATCGGAGGAAGGCTTATAAACAACCTGCAACATGCAGATGACACAGCCTTGTTTGCTGAAAATGAGGAGGACTTGAAGTATGTGCTGATGAAGATCAAGGATTGAAGCCTTCAGGATTGAAAGCTTCCCACTCAATGTAAAGAAGCCATACTCCCCACAACGTGGCAACAATGTGACCAATAAGTCACATCAAGGTCAAAAGAGAAAAGTTGTAGGCTGTCAAGGATGCAGCAGTCAAGAGATGAAGGATGCATTGCGTCGGGTCAATGTGCTGTACAAGACTTCTTCAAAGTGTTGACAAGCAAAGATGTCACCTTGAGGATTAGGGCGAGCCTGACCCAAGTCATGGCATTTTCAATTTCCTCATAGGCATCTAACAGTTGGATTTTGAATAAGGAAGAAAAAAATGGATGCATTTGAATTGCAGAGCTGGTGAAGAATGTTGGAAGACTCATGGACTGCCAAAGGACCAACACATTTTCTTGGGAGAAGGATAGCCAGACTGCTCCTTATAGGAAAGCATGGTGAGACTTCATCTCATATATTTTGGACATGTTATCAGGAGAGACCAGTTCAGGGAAAACCACCTCATCATACTTAGTAAAGTTGAGGTGCATCAAAAAAGGAAAAAAAAAAAGCCCGTACAAAAGATGGATTGACACTGTGGTTGCAACAACAGGCTCAAACACAGAACCTTTGTGAGGATGGTAAAGGTCTGTGGGGTGTTTTTTTGTCACGCATAGGTCCGTGTGATTCAGAACCAACTGGATGACACCTGACAACAAACAACAGGCATAGCCTTGGCGTCAGTCTGCCCTGTGATTGATGTATACCTTCCAGGGATGGGTCAAGAGGTTTTGCAAATGAAATGATCATTGTGTACTATTGAAAATAAAGTGTTTTACTTACTTACAGGAGATTGGTGCATTTGTGGGCCCCTGTTGAGAGGGCCATGCCTTGAACTTGACAAGGAGTTGTGTATGCAAGTGGGCTTCAAAGCGTTTGTAAAAAAAAATCCCTTTACATTTTACTTTAATTTTTCACAGACATATCTCATCCTAGTGTATGCATCCAGTTTTACAGACATTTCAAGGACAGAAGCAAAAAGAGAAGCAGCAGGGAGATACAGAAGGAAGAGAAGAGAAAAGAGGGAACCTTTAAAAGAGTGATAATATGGGACTGATGGTTTATAAGATGTCTTTTTCTCAACAGAGAGATACTTATTTGCTGTATGTAAGAATTCCTGTTAGACTTGTGACTATCTGTCCGGTTTTTGTATGTGTGTGTGTTTAGCTATACAAGATAGGAAATACTACAGAGAGAATTAATGACCAATGGTTCCGGGTGGGCATTGGGAGGGGAGTAGGCGGGGGAGGTAAGTCGTGAACCAATACAACAGTGATAGGGGAAAATAAGGGTTTTCTGGTCATGTTTGTTCAATTGAATTGTATCTGGGAGGTGAACGATGGGTAAACATGAGAGTGGAACAGGAGGGGAAAAATAAAAAAAGAAAAGAAGGAAAATGTGTATATATATAAATAGATGAATATATGTATATTTGACATGAAGGAACATAGACTATGTGGAGACCCAAAACCCACCTGTAAGATAATTGGATAGTCCCTTTCAGAAGAAACACACAGAAGAGATAATAAATCCAGGGTGCTTATAACCTTTTAACTATCTTCTAGTTCTTTAATATTTCCTCCCCTACTATTATGGTTTTTATTTGTTTTACTTCATTAATCATATTAGATTTGTGTATGTTCATTTGTATATTTAAGATCGTTTGGTACATGAAAGCCAAGACAGATAACCCATCAGAAACAGTTACAGATGCAATGGTTCCCTGAGGGTATGGGAAGAGAGGTGGGGTTGTGGATTAGGGAGCTGATAGCATTGATGACTGTATAACCCTACTCGATGGGATTGAGCAGAATTGTATGTGAATGGATAGATATATTGAATTGTGTAGGATATGGGAAAGACTATTTTAGGGGGAAAAATAGGCTTCCTGGAGAGGGGTAGGCTTGGGGAGGGAGGGGTTAAAAGGAGTTGGTATCAAAGAATTCAAGAAGAAAGAAAATGTTTTAAACTTGTTGTGGTAGCAATTGTACAAAACTGCTTGATGTGCTTGAACAATGGAATGCTATGATATCCATAAGAGATCGTAATAAATGATATAATAATGATAATAATAATAATAATAATAATAATAATAATAATAATAATAGCTATAATGTGGTTCAAGGGCTGTCACACTGAGGAGGACACGGAGGCCTGAATGGGCTCTGTGGCACAGTTGGTGGGGACAGACAGCAAGGCTAAGAAGCTTATCTTGGAGAGACTGAGAGGTCTGCTGGGTGGAGATGAGCTGAGAGAGCTGTCTTGCACAGAAGAAGGGGACTTTGCCCAGCTGCTTCCTGATCCAGAGCCTGAGTGTTCTCTGCTGATTCCTTATGAGCATGGACTGGGGCAAAAAAGATTGACCTGAGTTCAGATTTAGCATGGATGAGTTTTCTGTAACTCTTTGAACTTTGTTGCTGTTAGTTTCCATCAAGTGAACTACCGCTCAGGGCAACCCCATGTATCACAGAACAAAACATTGCTGTGTCGTCTTCATCGTCACTGCTATGTTTTAGTACAATGTTGTGGTCATTGTGTTAGTTTCATTCCATTGGTGCTTTTCCTTGTCTTGGCTCTCCAATCCATCTTGCCAAACATGAAGTCCTGTACCAGTGATCAGCCTCCCCATTGATGTGACCACAGTCAGAGAGTTGAATGTCAGATAATATTATGTAAACCATAGAGCTTCCACTGACTAATGATCACTTTTAGATCCTCAGGTCTTTCTTCCTTGTCTGTCTTAGTCAGGAAGATCTGCCGAAACCTGTCCATTATAAGTGATATTGCTGGTATTTTAAATACTGGTGTCGAAGTTCTTTGAATAATGACAATATGAAAAGCACCTCAGTATGACAAAATGACAGACAGGTGGAGGCTTTGAACCTTACCCTAATGCTTCCTGGAGTTTCCAAAGAACCAAACCCACAGCCATCAAACTGATTTCAACTCATAGCGACCTTGTATGCCACAGAACTGCTCTTTTGCATTTGCAAGACTAAATCTTTGAGAGCAGACAGTCTCATATGTCTGTCACCAACCACTCCCCACCAAAGTGGCCAGTAGGTAGGTTTGAGGTCAGTAGTCCAACACTGAAACTCACTAGGCCACCAGGGCTTCTCGCTGTAATTAAATTGGATTTCTTGTATCAAGATACTTAGGTCAGTCATGAAGCACTCCACCTACCAGGGTTGTTGCCTACCTGTTTCTCCATTCATTGGAACTTTACCCAATTTTTTTCCCTCCACGACTTTTTGTGACTCTTTTAGGGTCTGAAACAATCTCCTATTGTATATTCCCAGAATCTCAGCTTCTGCCGTAGCCCCTCTTAGAAGGTGCTCTGTAATTGTGATTATATTATAAATACTATTGTTAAGCACAGGTCACCTGGTAATAACAATTAAACTGCTTGCTCATTTCAAATCCATGTAAAGTGTTCAAATACCATTAAGAGACCAGAAGTGTTTTTCTTTTTGATCGATGGGGGGCAGCATTGTCTAAGTCATTGATTTCTCAGCTGCTGGTGCCTCCGAGGGTTTTCTTCTTGGCTCTCTGTAACGATTCCTTCAATCTGGAAGAAGTCTTTTCGTCAATGAGGTCAGGGCATGGACTACATCAGGCCTAAATGTTAGAGAAAACCCAGGACACAGGCACTTGAGACACGGTTCAGGCCCAGAACAAGGTGCCTATTTACAGATGACTGAATGGGAATGGGTTGCTGGCAGGAGACTTGGGAGTGATTGCAGAGTTGACACTTTACAGAAGGTTAATAGCGTGGAGAATGATGGCTCTAAAGATTGATCAATGAGGCTGGATGAAGACAGAAATAGCATTTACAAAACAGAGGCTGTGGACAGGCTGGGAAGACTGCCTTTAAAAATTTTTTTGGTTTTGTTTTGTTTTTTGGGCATCACTGCCCTCTGGTGGTGGGAGTAGGAGGCCCAGCCTTTTCTCCTGTGGAGCTGCTTCTGGAATTGAACCTCCATCCCAGTGGGCCGCAGTCCTGCGCACAACCACTACGCCACTGGGGCTCAGCCAACACTGCCCTTCTTATAAACAAACAAACAAACAATCCAGTTGCCATAGAATTGATTCTGACTCATGATGATCCCATAGGCTCACTGATTTCAGAACTGGGAAGTGGCTTCTTGTTCTTCTCATCTCCTCTTTGTGGGACCTTTGAGTTACATGGGTCTTTTCTAACTTTGAATTAGAAGGATTTTTAATAAAGATTTTGGATTTTTAAATATTTTATTACTTGGAATGTATCAGGCCTCTGTCTTCCTGACCGAATACAGTATGACCAGTTGAGGTCTCCAGTGATCATTTTGGGACAACAAGTATATACAAATGAACATGCACCTCAGATGATCAATGAGGTAAAACAAATAAAAATCATAATAGGAAGGGGAGGAAATATTAAAGAGCTAGAAGGTAGTTATAAGTTTATAAGCACCCTGGATTTATCATCCTTCTGTGTGGTCCTTCTGAGAGGGACTGTCCAATTATCTTACAAGTGGGTTTTGGGTCTCCACATCAAATATATATATTCATCTATCTACATATACACCTATTTTACCTTCTTTTCTATTTTTCTTTTTTGTCCCCTCCTGTCCCACTCTCAGGCTTACCCATTTTTCACCTCTCAGATACATTTCAATTAGTCAAACATGACCAGAAAACCCTAACTATTCCCCTGTCCCTGTCCTATTGGCTCACGGCTCCCTTCTCCCCACCTTTTCCCCTCCCCCCACTGCTGTCCTCCCTCCACCTGTTCCCTGCCCATGCTCACCAGGAACCAATGGTCCATTCATTCTTTATGTAGGATTTCCTATCTTGTATAGATAAACACACACATAGAAAAGAACAGACAGATAGCCACAAGTCTAACAGGAATCCTGACATAGAGCAGATCAGTATCTCTCTGTTGAGAAAAGGACATCTTATAAACCATCAGTTCCATATTATCACTCTTTCAAAAGTTCCTTCTCTTCTCTGCTGGGTGGAGATGAGCTGAGAGCTGTCTTGCACAGAAGAAGGGGGACTTTGCCCAGGTGTTTCCTGATCCAGAGCCTGAGTGGACTCTGCTGATTCCTTATGAGAATGGACTGGGGCAAAAAAGATTGACCTGAGTTCAGATTTAGCATGGATGAGTTTTCTGCAACTCTTTGAACTTTGTTGCTGTTGGTTGCCATCAAGTGAACTACTGCTCAGGGCGACCCCATGTATCACAGAACAAAACATTGCTGTGTCGTCTTCATCGTCGCTGCTGTGTTTTAGTACAATGTTGTGGTCACTGTGTTAGTTTCATCTTGCTTTTCCTGGTCTTGGCTCTCCCATCCACCTTCCCAAACATGAAGTCCTGTACCATTGATCAGCTTCCCTGATGATGTGACCACAGTCAGTGAGTTGAAGTTTCAGATAATATTATGTAAATGATATTATGTAAACGATCACTGACTAATGATCACTGTTAGATCCTCTGGTCTTTCTTCCTAGTCTGTCTTAGGAAGATCTGCCTCTTCTGGGTATATATGCCCAGTAGGGGGATTGCTGGGTCGTATGGTAGCTCAATTTCTATCTGTTTTAGATATTGCCAAATCGATTTTCATAGTGGCTGTACATACCTACAGGTCCACCAGCAGTGGAAAGAGTTCCTATCTCCCCCCCACCCCCCAAGTCCATTCAACACTTAATGCTTCCTGATTTTTTGAATTGGATTATCCTTGAAGGTGTTAGGTGATATTTCATGGCTGTTTTGATTTGCATTTCTCTATGGCTCATTATCAGGAACATTTTCTCATATCTTTATTGGCCATTCAGATTTCTGCCTCTGTGAAACATCTATTCAGGTCCTTTGTCCACTTTCTTAGTGGGCAGTTAGTTTTGCTCTTTTTGGAAGCTATCAGGGTATTGTTGATTTTAGTAATAAGGTCTTTATCTGATTTGTCATTGCTAAAGATGTTTTCCCAGTCTGTGGGCTCTCTTGCTACTCTCTTGGTGAATTCTTTCGATGTGCATAGGTGTTTTACAGTCAGTATATCCCACTTGTCTATTTCTGCCTCTTCTGTGGTTATGTCCTTCCCTATTTCTGATTGCCTATGTAATCCCTGTGCCAAAGTTCTCAGATTGGTCCCGATTCCCTTATAGTTTAGGGTTTTACTTCAAGGTCTGTGATTCACCTTGAGTTTATTCTAGTGCATGGAGTGAAGTAAGGGTCTTGCTTCATTTTTCTATAGGTAGATATCCATGTTTTTCAGCACCACTTGTTGAAAAGGGTATCTGCTTCCCATTTGATATTTTGGGGGCCCTTATGAAAGATCAGTTGTCTGTATGCTGATTTTATTTCTAGGTTTTCAGTTCTTTTCCATTGGTCTGAGTATCTATCATTATGTCACTACTATCATTATAGCACATATGTCACTGTGGCTGTATATGTGCTAAAGCTAGGTAAAGCAAGCCCTCCCACTGTGTCTTTCTCCTTGAGGAGTTCTCTGCTAATTCTGAGCTTCTTCCCTCTCCATGTGAAGTTGGTGAGCATTTTTTCCCATTTCTTTAAAGAAAGATGAGGGTAACTGTATAGGAATTGCATTAAACTTATATAATGCCTTGGATAGAACTGACATCTTTCCTATATTGCATCTTCCGATCCACGAGCATGGGATATTCTTCCATTTGTTGAGGTTTCTCTTCGTTTCTTGTAATAGTGCTCTGTAATTTTTCTCATGTAGATCTTTTTGTTCTTTTAGTCAGGTATATTCCTAGATATTTCTATTTGTGCTTGATTATTGTGAAGGGTACCTCTCTTTTTATCTCCTCTTCTGTGGTCTTATCTGATGTGTACAGCTGTCTGATAGACTTCTGATTGTTGGTCTTGTAGCCTGTCACTCTGCCATACTCCTCTTCCCCCCCCCCCCC